>CM045939.1:10221262-10476262 GCA_025177825.1 Aechmea fasciata
AGGTTCCAGCAGCACCATGCCATCTCGGCTGCATTACTACCATTGGAAGGATAGAAGCAAAACAATGATCCATTTAGGTTGTGTTACAGATCTACAAGGAGAGGAGTTGGAGTGAAGCTAGGGAGTGGAATTAGGTTAGAAGGGGCAAAGAGAGAATAGGAAGAGGAGAAAGATATTGGACAGAAGAGCAATGGAAATAACAAGTAAACCCATATTGTGAGTGGTGCATCCACGTATTAGGTTAAGCTTTTGAGTTGGGTTCAAGCCTACATCATTTAGTTCTCAACTATGATTAACACGGTAGCTTCAATTATTTCCTGAATATCTCTATATCGTGAATGTCCAACACGCTCACCTGTAACTGCTATAGTCGATGTTTGATCTGATATTAACTCTTTCACTGAAGAGTGCACTAATAGATTTTACAAATCATCGAAGAAATCACATAAACTATCATATACCATTACAATATGCAATATTATTATGAGAAATACCCTCTTTACCTTTTCTTCTTAATATTTACCGCTGATGGCAGTAATTGTCACTTTTTTATGTATTTACCGCAAATTCATTTACCCACTTAACTCTTCGCTTTCTCGTAAATGTTGCAATTATATTATGAGTATATTTCGTATGAGCATTTTTAGCATTAGATTTCAACTTAAATTAAATATCGATTTCAACTTATATATCTCACATATTTCTACTACTGAAGCATTAAAACCTTAAAAAACTTAAATTGTCAAACTTCTACAAGTACTAGCAGGTGAGAAGTTATGACAGTATGAGTATAAACAACTTTACAGATATTCTGGTAACTAAGGATTATGATGGTATCAGTGTATATTTATGATGAATAAACATTGTCTCACCCTTCATTTAAAACTGCTTTAATTTCAAACTTGCATTTTACTCTCCTGTCAAATAGGTTTAAAATTTTGAAAACCTATCAAATTCAGATCCAAAACTTCACAAGAATGATTGGCACATAAAATGGTTTCTACAGGTGAATATGTATTTAATTTGCAATCTAAATTATAGATCTAAAAACAAAAAATTGAGACATGCTTCAACCAAACTTTAACAATGTATAATAATAATAATAGTAATTGTAAAGGTAAATTGTACCTAAGCAAACAAGAGACAGAACAATGATTCTCATAACATGATCCAATTGTGGGCTTTGTAAATGATAATTGGATTTGATTCCTACATTCTTCTTACCAGATGCTCATAAGCTAAAATGGCATTTCGTAATTGCAGTAATTCTCTAATAAGGTTTGCCATGTCCAAGTAGCATGGAGAAGAAAGGAAAAGTAAGCGAAGTATCACTATCATTATTATCTTGGCCTTATTCCATCAATTTGGAATAAATCAGCTCACAAGTGATAAGCATACAAGGAACTATACAGATATTGCAGTACAACTCTTAAAACCTACAAATCATCTCTCCATAAATCAGCACTAGTTCCTCACTAAAGTAAAATCAGAGAGAGATGAAAAGGCATGTCAACTAAAATTGATTGACTTGACATGCCACACCACAAAACTTCCACAATGACGCCCCAATCTTTTTTTGAAGGTTCCGATTTGCCTCCAAACCTTTCAACTGTTAAAATCAGACACGTAACCGTTGCATTCCATTCTAATACTATCGTTTTCCTCAAGTTCCTCGAGTAACATGGATCGACATGCCTACCCTACTGCAGTATGAGAAGTCTGGAAGTTCCTTATGTGGCAATCAAACAATGACTAAGTGAATGTTTCCGTCGAATTGGATAAGATTAAACAGAAGGTTAGGAACCCTACTTTTAAGCTGTACAACAATTGAAAAATTAGTAGCCAAACTCAAAACTTCGCTAGAAATTGAGGACCTCTGCTGAAAATATACATCCATACCTGCAGCAGCAAGTTAATTAGATCTCAAATCTCCTCCAACAAAATCAAAACTGGACCACCTGAAGCTCTTTTAACTCCAGAATATTTGAAGCCAATTCCTCCTCTCCAACCTTCCTCAACACCTCGACAGCAGGCTCAACACAATCAGCTTCGACTTGAATATTCCTCTCAACAATTTTTCTTCCCACCATCGTACCTTCATTCACGTAGCCCTCTTCACACAACCTCTTCAGCAGCATAGAATACACATCTGAATCCGCCGATCCATTCTCCTCCACCACTCCTAACCAACTATACCCATCCAATATCCTCCCCTTCCTACATAGCTCTCTTACAAGCAAATTAAAAGCCAACCCACTCGGCTTTATACCCTTCTCTATCATCTTTCTCAGAAGCCCCTCGGCCTCGTCGAGGCTGTGGATTTTTATCAAACAAGTCACAAGCAGGCTGTAGCAGCTGTCGCTGGAAATGGTCCCGGCGCCGACCACGTTCTCGATGAGGTCGTACGCGCCGTCGAAGCGTCCCCCGGCGCAGAGGCCGTTGAGGAGGGTGCGGATGAGGACTTGGTTGGGGAGGACACCGCGCTTCCCCATTCGGTCCAACAGAGCTAGTGCTTCTTGTAAGCGGTTTTTTTCACAGAGGCATTTGATCAAACAGGTGTAGGTCACGACGTTCGGGGCGCACACGGAGGAGGGCGAGCCCTCGTCCTGCTGCTCCATTTGGGCGAGGAGCTCCGCGGCCCCATCGGGGTCGCCGGAGGCGCAGAGGCCGTCGAGCATGGCGGTGTAGAGGACGACGGTGGGGGAGCAGCCGTGGGCGCGCAAGCGGGGGAGGAGGGCGAGGGCGGCGGGGAGGTCGCGGGCGGCGCAGAGGGCGCGGGCGGCGGCGACGAAGGAGGCGAGGTTGGGGCGGGCGCCGAGGGGGCCATGTCGTCGAGGAGGGCGGCGGCGGCGGGGCCGCGGCGGGCGTCGGCGAGGAGGCAGAGGACGGCGTTGAAGGCGGGGGTGTCGGGGGGCAGGCGAAGTGGGCGGGCATGCGGCGGAGGAGGGCGAGGGCGGGGTCGGGGAGGGCGGCGTGGCGGCAGAGGGAGAGGAGGATGCGGAAGGCGGGGAGGGAGAGGGAGACGGGGGGCAGGGCGGGGAGGAGAGGTAGGAGTCGAGGAGGAGCGGGAGGGCGTCCGGGTGGCGGGGGAGGTCGAGGGCGGAGGACGCGGCGGAGAAGGCGGCGGCCGAGGGGCGGCGGAGGAGGGCGGCCCACACGAAGAAGCGGAGGGCGCGGACGCGGTCGGAGGAGCAGCGCCGGAGGACGGAGGCGACGGTGGCGAGGTTGAGGGAGTTGCTGTCGGCGGCCGCGGAGCAGCGGGTGAGGGCGCGCTCGAGGGCGCCGAGGGACGGGGTCGAGCGGAGGACGTCGACGAAGTGATCGGCAGCCGAAGCGGTGGTGGTGGTGGTGGTGGAAGTGGAGAGCAGGCGGCGGAAGGTCATTGGAATTCTGAGGAGGAGGTAGAGCTGATTAGTCCGACGGATCAGGCCGTGCCGTGCGACCACCAATCCGGTCCGGTTGAACCGCCGGGCGCAAAAATGGCCCTTTTGATGACGCAACTTATTAAAGGCAATTCTACATATCAACTTAGTTTGGCAATGAGATTTATCTAACGTTATTAAATAGAAGGGATAATTATCTATATATCTCTCGTACGTTTGAAAATATCTATTTTTTTTTTTTTTATTTCTAAAATATCCCTCATATGTTTCATCGTTATTGTAAAATACTTCTACAGTTATCTCCTATTAGGTTAAGTTGTGGATTGATATTTATCTTAATAAGTTTAGGATAAGAATAAATTATATGTTTCTTATCCGTTAAGAAACGTATCTGCTAGTAATATCTATTAGTTGTTAATAGATATTCCGAACCTTATCCTAATCCCTGTGAGATTCGGGATATTTAGGGGTTCCGTTATTCTATAAATACGGTAATATCTATTAGTTGTTAATAGATATCCCGAACCTTATCCTAATCCCTGTGAGATTCAGGATATTTAGGGGTTCCGTTATTCTATAAATACGTCTCCTATTCTCTTGTGTAGAGAGATGATCGAATACTTCTTCCTCTCTGGGATTTCCCCCTACGTTCCCGGGGTTTTTGGAGTGTGGACATTGAAGAGGACTCTGGTAGCCCTCTTCGATTGGCATCCGATCTGCATCTGATCCGACGATCCGTGGCGTAGCATCAAGACAGGACGATTCAAGAAGGCTAGTAAAACAAGCAGAGCGATCCGATTTGGATTCCCGGATACATTGGCTATCCGGTTTGTAAGTTTTCGTTGCCCTAATATTTCCAACAATTGGTTTCAGAGCCTGCATGCTTGTTTTCGCCTTTGATCATGGTTGTGATGCGTGTGTTTTAGATCGCTTGTTTCGTTGATCATTTTTCGTCGTAGATTAGTTCTACAATTTTTTTTCTTTTTCGTTTTATATATGAAATCGATGAAAAGAAAAAAAAAATTAACTAAATTAGTTTTAGTTTTCTTCAAAATTGATCATGCGAAATTCTTTACATAAGTTGTATTTTTTTATTTTAGGATTTCGTGATATTTTTATAAAATTGCTGCGAGCTGCGCGATGCGATCTGCTGCGGGCGAGCGGCGCACCCGCGCGAACCGCGCAGGCTCGTCCTGCTGCGGACGCTTGGCCAGAACCCGCGCGCGCGGGCCCGGCCTGCTGCGGACGCAGGCGCACAACCGCGCACCGCGCGGGCCCCGCCTGCTGTGGGCGCGAGGCGCGCCCGTCCGCATCGCGCGGGCCCGGCCTGCTGCTGACGCAGGCGCGCAACCGCGCACCGCGCGGGCCCGGCCTGCTGTGGGCGCGGGGCGCGCCCGCCCGCATTGCGCGGGCCCGGCCCGCTGCGGTAGCGGGGGCGCCCGACGGCTCAGCGCGGGCCTGGCCTGCTGCAGGAGCAGGCGGCTGCGGGCTCCGTGCGGCCCGGCCTACTTCTGGAGCAGGGCGGACCCGCGCCCACCGCGCGGGCCGGCCCGTTGCGCGCCCTGGCGCGGGGCCCAACACTCCGCACGGGCCCGGCCCGCTGCAGGCGCTGGGCGAGCATCCGAGAGCTCCGTGCAGGTCCGACCCGCTGCAAGCGCGGACGCGCACCCAAGCGCAGGCCCACTGCTACCCTGGCGCACCGACTTTTTTTGCTGGTTCTCAGGCCAGGCTCGGCCTGCTACGTGCGGGGCTTAGCCTTTTACAATATTCCGACGATTTTCTGGGCCTCGACGCAGCAAATTTTTTATTTTAACAAAGTTAATAATAAAAAATAAAAAAAAATAAAAAAAAAAATTCCTGCGTAGTTAATTTTTTATTTTATGCCAATTTTAGTATATGCATGTGTTGTTTGTCCTGTATGGATAATTTTTCTTTATAATGCTTACGTAGCATGTTATTATTGAATGATTGTATATTTTTATTTGTTTAGGCATATAAGTACTTATGTTATTTCGGTGTTTTTCAACAAAATTTAATTTTGGAAAAACGGGTTCGACGTGTGCAGCATTCCTGTAGAATATTCTTTTCTGATGTACATCTTGTAGTGATGTAGTAGGTTTAATTATGCAAAAAGTGATGTAATAATTAAGGCCGTGTAAAGGAATGTGTTTTGCACAGCGTCAACGTTTTTCGGATTAAATTTTGGCATAAGTACTTATTTTTATCTGTGTGATGATATTATGAGATTAGTTCTCCTCATATGAATGTTTTTTCAAAAGATATGTTCTTTCAAAATGGATGAGTTCCAACCTTTGGATAAGTTTCAAAATTAATAGAAATTTAATAAGATTGCGATATTATGAATCGGCACTGGGTGATGATTAGGAGCATAGCGAAGTTTTTTCGATCCCGTTGTGTCGAGGATAATATTTCAATCTTGTTAGTTTTTTTTTGAAAATATGTGCCTAATGTCCAAACCTATTTTTTGAATGTAGTGAAATGACTTCCAAAATCATCGGAGCGTGCAACAAGAGCGACAGAACTGTTCACAACCAAGCGCTCTGCCTCGAGCTCGAGATGGCGCGAGATGCCATTAAACGTTTTAATGTTCTCGCTGTGCGTCATCAGGAGCTTCATCTGGGACCACTCAGGATCAGGCAGTGAACGAATCACTGCTAGAACTTGCTGCTCCTCTGTGAGCTCGTTTCCAGCACCCTTAAGGTCCCGAATCATGGCGTTCATCACACGAAGGTGTTCAGCCATTGAATTCTTCGGGCCTTTAGTGTACAGCAGAAACTTGATATTTAAGGCACGTAGCCTAGTAGATGAAGTTTGACCAAAAGTAATCTTCAAATTGTCCCACATGTCCTTGGCAGTTTCAAAATTTTCAAACTGTCCAATGAGGTCGTCTTGCATGGAACACAACAGAGTGTGCCGAGCAGTTCGATCCTCTTTGGTCCATTTGTTATAAATTTTTTTTTCATGTTCAGAAGCTGTGCCTTCGGCAGGTAGGACTCTTTTGACAGTAAGAGTTTCAAGAACCCCTTGTTCATTAAGCAGGTATTGCATTTTCCTATGCCAAATATCATAATTCTTTCCATCTAGCTTATCACCCCTGGTAAGATCGGCTATGATGATTTTGGAAGTCATTTCACTACATTCAAAAAATAGGTTTGGACATTAGGCACGTAAGTTTCAAAATTAATAGAAAATTAATAAGATTGCGATAATATGGATCGGCACTGGGTGATGATTACGAGCATAGCGAAGTTTTTTCGATCCCGTTGTGTCGAGGATAATATTTCAATCTTGTTAGTTTTTTTTTTGAAAATATGTGCATAATGTCCAAACCTATTTTTTGAATGTAGTGAAATGACTTCCAAAATCATCATAGCCAATCTTACCAGGAGTGATAAGTTAGATGGAAAGAATTATGATATTTGGCATAGGAAAATGCAATACCTGCTTAATGAACAAGGGGTTCTTGAAACTCTTACTGTTAAAAGAGTCCTACCTGCCGAAGGCACAGCTTCTGAGCATGAAAAAGAAATTTATAACAAATGGACCAAAGAGGATTGAACTGCTCGGTACACTCTGTTGTGTTCCATGCAAGACGACCTCATTGGACAGTTTGAAAATTTTGAAACTGTCAAGAACATGTGGGACGATTTGAAAATTACTTTTGGTCAAACTTCATCTACTAGGCTACATGCCTTAAATATCAAGTTTCTGCAGTACACTAAAGACCCGAAGAATTCAATGGCTGAGCACCTTCGTGTGATGAACGCCATGATTCGGGACCTTAAGGGTGCTGGAAACGAGCTCACAGAGGAGCAGCAAGTTCTAGCAGTGATTCGTTCACTGCCTGATCCTGAGTGGTCCTAGATGAAGCTCCTGATGACGCACAGCGAGAACATTAAAACGTTTAATGACATCTCGCGCCATCTCGAGCTCGAGGCAGAGCGCTTGGTTGTGAACAGTTCTGTCGCTCTTGTTGCACGCTTCGAGAAGCGCAGTGGGATTGCACCCAAGCGCAAAAAGCATCACAACAATGGAGTGCAGAAGAAATAGAATCATGCTCCTCAGGGTGGAGTTGAAAAGTGCCGCAGAGGCAAGCGTGCTGGCAGTAAGGATGCTACAAAGCTGAAATGTTACAATTGCAAGAAGAAGGGTCATTTCGCTCGGAATTGTCCTGAGCCGAAAAAGGTAACCCTACCACTCAACTCACACTATTTTGTTTGCTCTCATGCTTTAGTAGCTCATTCTCTTCCTGATTGGATTGTGGATATAGGAGCAAACAAACACGTAGTTCGTGACCGAGTGGGGTTCGTAGATTATCATCGAATACCGTCTGGCACACAATTTGTCACCTTTGGAAATGGCACGAAGGAAGAAGTCCTAGGAGTCGGTTCGTACCAACTCAAGTTGCGTGGTGGCCGCACTTTATTTCTTCAGGACGTGCTATATGCACCAGGAATTCGATGTAATCTATGTTCAGTTTTAGCTTTGTTGCATTTAGGATATTCATTTCATTTTGACAGAAACCGCCTTAATATTTTCTTTCATGGTACTTTATTTGGATATGGTACATTAATTAATGGTTTCTTTAAATTAGATTTGGAGGATGATTCGTTCGTATTTACTTCTTCTTCTACTTCTTCTTCTAATCTTTGTGATGAATTCGTTAAATGGCATGCCAGATTAGGCCATATAGGTCAAGACAGAATGAATAGACTGGCTCGAGAAGGCCTTTTGGGGCCTCTCGCCAAAGTTGACCTATCTGTGTGCGAGTCTTGTCTGGCTGGGAAGGCATGTAGAAAGCCTTTTGGTAAGGCTACTCGTACCTCTCATACTTTAGAGCTAATCCACTCAGACATTTGTGGGCTAATGAATGTGAGGGCCCGGCATGGTGCGTGCTATTTTCTCACATTCATTGATGATTATTCCCGTTATGAATATGTGTATTTGCTTTCTCGCCGATCTGAAGCTTTAGATTGCTTCAAGCGCTTCGTTGTGGAGGTTGAGAATCAAATAGAAAGAAGTGTAAAGGTGTTTCGCACTGACCGAGGTCGTGAGTACTTGTCTGATCAGTTCAAGACTTATTGTGAGCAAAAGGGCATTAGTAGACAGCTCACTATTCCTGTTACTCCGCAACAAAATGGTGTTGCAGAGCGAAAGAACCGTACTCTATTAGACATAATTAGGTCGATGATGGCGCAAGCGCGACTTCCCATAAATTTTTGGGGAGATATACTTTTGACTGCAGCTTACATCCTTAATCGAGTCCCTAGCAAATCAGTGCCTACTACGCCATATGAGTTGTGGAGTGGTAGAAAACCAAGTTTACACTACTTATGCCCTTGGGGTTCAGCTGGATATGTTCACAGCCCCTCACATAAATTCGGAAAACTCGGCCCTAGAGCGAGCAAGCATGTGTTCATCAGATACCCTGAAAATTCGAAGGGCTATGTGATGTATGGTGAACACCCAGATGGTGGTATGACCGAGATTGAGTCTCGTGATGTGGAATTCCTAGAAGGGGAATTTTCAAGCGTTGGTGAAATGCGAAAAGACGTCGGATTGTATGAGTTACAAGACGACGCTACCCCATCTGCAATTGAGGGTGATCGATCACTTCCCGAAGTCGCTGAAGGAAGTGGTAGCGATCCTCCGGCTAGTGGGAGTGCTCCCTTAAATGAAAGCATACCTATGGAAATCGGCAGTTCAGACCCTCAATTACGTAGAAGTGAACGTGGACATATTCCCCGTCGACATTTTGAGATCGAAGGGGATATTTTCATGTGCACTCCGCTCGATGATGATGAACCTACTTCTTATAAAGAAGCATTAGAGACATCAGCTTGCAGTGAGTGGATGACGGCTATGAAAGATGAGATGGACTCTATGAGCAAGAACCAAGTATGGAAATTAGTTGACCTTCCGCCTGGGCGCAAGTCTATTGAAAATAAATGGGTTTTAAAAATTAAGTGCAAGGCGGATGGATCAATTGATAAATACAAGGCTCGGCTCGTGGCCAAGGGCTACACTCAGAGGCAAGGGGTAAATTACAACGAGACGTTTGCTCCCGTTGTGCGATTTGCCTCTATTCGTTTGATTCTAGCCTTAGTGGCACACTTAGATTTGGAATTGTTCCAAATGGATGTCAAGACAGTTTTTCTCAATGGAGAATTAGTGGAGGAGATCTATATGGATCAACATGAGGGTTTTGTACTCAAAGGTCAAGAAGAAAAAGTTTGTTGT
Source organism: Aechmea fasciata (assembly GCA_025177825.1). Classification (NCBI taxonomy): domain Eukaryota; kingdom Viridiplantae; phylum Streptophyta; class Magnoliopsida; order Poales; family Bromeliaceae; genus Aechmea; species Aechmea fasciata. Next base: position 10,230,907 of record CM045939.1, read on the forward strand.
CTTAAAAGATCCATTTATGGCCTCAAGCAGTTGTCGAGACAGTGGTAATTTAGGTTTCATGAAGCCATTACCTCTATCAGTATGTCCATGATAGAGGAGGACCACTGTGTATATGTCAAGAAGACAGAGAATGGGATTTTGTTCCTCTCTCTATACGTCGACGATATACTATTGGCTGGAAATGACATGGAGTTAATCAATACCACTAAGGAGTGGTTGTCTCTCAACTTTGAAATGAAAGATATGGGTGAGGCGAGCTATATGCTCGGTGTAAAGGTCATCCGTGATCGCTCTAGAAAACTTCTTGATTTGTCTCAAGAAACTTATATTAAAAGAATTCTAGAGCGTTTTAGGATGCATCATTGTAAACCCATTGATACTCCAGTGGAGAAGAATCAAACTCTGAGTCTTGATCAGTGCCCTAAAACGGATAAAGAAAAGGAGCAAATGAGTAGAGTTCCTTATGCGAGTGCAATTGTCGACTTGATGTACGCTATGATGTGTACTCGACACGACATTTGCTTGTTAACTTGGTAAATCGTTACCAGAGCAACCCAGGACCTATTCATTGGCAAGCGGTCAAGAGAATCCTTCGATATTTAAAAGGAACATGTGATCACGTTCTCTGTTTTCAAGCTGGGGACTTGAGATTGAAAGGATATAGTGATGCTGATTGGGGCGGTGATAGAGATGAGCGCAGGTCCACTTCAGGCTATGTGTTTATGCTTGGAGGTGGGGCAATTTCCTGGTGCGATGAAGCGGTATTTGCATTGCCTTGTCAACTATGGAGGCGAGTACGTGTTTGTTTTCGTTCGTGAGGTCCGTTTGGCTGAGGAGATTTCTCCAGCACCTCGACATTGTGACTCGAGCTAATGAACCTGTTGAGATGTTCTCTGACAGTATGGCTGCCCTGGAGTATGTGAAAGATCCCAAGTACCATGGCAGGACCAAGTATATTGAGATCCGGTCTCACTACATTCGAGACATGATCAGGCTAGGCGAGGTCACTCTTAGACATATCTCCACTACTAGGATGGTGGCAGATCCATTGACCAAGCCGATAGCTGGGGATTTGTTCCAGACCCACGTTAGGAGTTTGGGTCTCCGTAGGTTTTGATATATGGACATTCTTTTATATCTTACGCTTTATTAATAAAAATATATTTTTCTTATTTTAAATGTGATTGCGTAATTGATACTAGTAGGCACATATTCGATAAGTCACCAAGCTCAGATCAGCCTACTCACACGGGTGATCGCCCTGGCACCTAGGTGGTGAGCAGGATGAGACTATATGATCATATTAAACTTAAGTAGTTGCAATATGATTACTTTGTTCATATATGTTATGAATGAAGTGTTGATGTAAATTAAAGTCATCTTAATTAGTTTAAGATGAGACTCTAAAGAGTTGGATATGAAAAGTTTTATGTAAAATTTCATATCGAGCCTGTATAGTAGCCGAACCTAAGTGCTCAGGTTAGAGAGATGACTTGAGCTGTGGTGGTTAGATATCTTAGTGGTACCTAGACCAAGGTTCGTATGGCGTATTTTCAAGAGCGTGACTTGACCCATTCAGTGGGAGCTCCGCCATAGCATACATATCATACTGTATATGCTTGTCGACCAGTTAGTAGAGTGACATAAGTTCTTCCCTCTATGTCACTGTGTGAGCACTAACCCTTTTGTGCCCTCGACTTAGAACTATGTTATGAAGTGGAGGTCCAAAGTAACTAACTTAGCGTGTATCTCAGGGTCATGAGAAAATACGATCTCGCGGAGCACGTCTAGTAAAGTGCTTGGACCAATGTGGATTAACGTGAGGGGCCGAGGAAGATGTTTCGATGACACACCACGTAAGTCTTGTGACTCATTGCCAGGGCGGTTATCTCGGTTATGTTACTTGAGATAATCATGAGTACAAGAAATAACTGTGGGGTCAAGCCCTGTCATTACAGGAGAGGGACTTTGTGTTGCTTGATCCGGTGTGTGTTGAAACGTTTAGGGCATAGACGAATTAAGTCAGTGATGTGCTATGTTAGTTTGGTGGTGACTTAATATAGCACTCCTGCATGTGGTTCTTTCGTCAGGTCACACGCTCCATTACCCGTATGAAGAGATGAATGAGTAAGAGAGAATTGACCAATGTGGCCAAGTGGGAGATTGTAGCCATGTGGTATGTCCACATTGGCGGGTCTTAATTGAACCCGATCCACTTAAGTTGTGGATTGATATTTATCCTAATAAGTTTAGGATAAGAATAAATTATATGTTTCTTATCCGTTAAGAAACGTATCTGCTAGTAATATCTATTAGTTGTTAATAGATATCCCGAAGCTTATCCTAATCCCTGTGGGATTCAGGATATTTAGGGGTTCCATTATTCTATAAATACGTCCCCTATTCTCTTGTGTAGAGAGACGATTGAATACAAAATCCTCCTTTTCTCTCTTCTTCCTCTCTGGGATTTCCGCCTACGTTCCCGGGGTTTTTGGAGTGCGGACATTGAAGAGGACTCTGGTAGCCCTCTTGGATTGGCATCCGATCCGCATCTGATCCGACGTTCCGTGGCGTAAGGCGTACGCGTGGGAGAAGGCAAGAAACGTGGGAGATCCAGAAGCATCAAGACAGGACGATTCAAGAAGGCTAGTAAAACAAGCAGAGCAATCCGATTTGGGTTCCCGGATACGTTGGCTATCCAGTTTGTAAGTTTCCGCTGCCCTAATATTTCCAACAATGTAATATTTTAAAATTTTATTTAATTTGTAGTATTGTGTAGTTTGTATGCGATATTTCGATTATTTGTTTAGCATTTGTGTTTTTTGAGAGCTAGGTAGCCCACTACCCGCTTCGTTTATTTCATTTAGAAATAAACTTAGCTGGAAATATGAATCAACTAGGATTCGAACTTGGGTCTCGGGTACCAACCACCAAGCCCTTTGCCACTTGCTCTAGGGACGGTCGGTTTGTTTAGCATTTGTGTTACTTGTATTTTTTAATATATAATTTGTTTATTAGAAAGTTGAAAGATGAAATATACACTTTTGTTATATTAAATAGTTGCGGATAACTTGATATATTAGCATGTAATATTAATTAGTTTTAAAAATGACTATTATGAAACAGTAAAGTATTACAAAATCACATCAGCAAAAAAATTTGCCAAACAGCTTTCTAAAATTACTTCAGCAAAATCACTGTTATATCAGACTCACCAAACACTCCACAGCTTTTAACAGAAATTATTTTTCCAAATCAAAATCACATTTTCAGAAATCACTTTTTCAGAAGCTAGGCCAAACAGGCGTGTAGTCTATTAGGTATATAATTTGAGAGTTGAGTCACACCAAAAGCTATAGGAGTGACATGAGTCCTTCTCTTTACGCCTTCTCCACTTTAACCATATATATTGCATGCACCCGGTCTACGAAAATAGCATACATAGTAAATCTATTTTTTAATTATTAATATTTTATTAGACAGATAATTTGAGAGTTGGGTCATATCAAAAGCTATGAGAGTGAGATGTGTCCTCCTCTTTTTGCCTTTTTCACTTCAACAATATATATTACAAGCATTCAGTCTACGAAAATATCATATAAACTAAATTTACTTTTTAATTATTAATATTTTAAAATTTATAAAATATATAATTTGACAATTTGACAATTCTACTATATCATAAAAATCGTTAATACTAATTATTATATATTTCATCAATTATCTAATATACTTTTGCGGTGTATAAAATATTAGTATATATATTAGATGCAAGCAAAAAAAAATTCTCTTCTTTTGAAAATTATTAGTGCACTCTTTTAATGTCACGCCCCGGGTTGAAGGATTCCCCGGGCACGCCGACAAATCCGCCGTGTACAAGAAATTTTTCCTGTACACGAAGCGTAGCTGTACCTGTATAACATACAATACTACAAACAGTAGCATAGAGCTGAGAATACTAATAACAAGCAGGTAGGAAAACACGAGTTCAAAATACATACAACATCTAGAGATACCGTAAACTACTCGCTCCAGCGAGTTCACAACTGTATGTACATAACTCACAAAACCCAAAAACTATCACTACCTGCAGGAGGGGAAGTCCTCTAACTCAGCAACACGCGGGAAGGGCTCTAACTCGCAATGCCCTTGCCTCGATCCAACTCAGAAGGAGCAGCAGCCGGAGACGGAGGCCCTACAACAACAGTGGAAGAAAAGGGGCGTGAGAACTACTGTAAAAACAAGTAGTCCTCAGTGGGTACCGCCCTAAACACATCGGTCCACCCACTAAGTCCACAGGGTAAGCAAGAAAGTAAAAGAAACAGAAACACTCGACGCCTAACAATCCCTATACTATTCTCGCTCTAAACCACTGTAGAACAAGTAAAAGCCGACCCAATCTTACGAGGGATCGTGAAAGCACCCGTCCCGCCTAGCGAGGACACCGTGGCTCAAGAGCATCTGGCGGAGAATACTCTCTCGAGACTGGAACTACTCTCCGTCTCGCTTACTAAGGTTACACCATATCTCAAGAGCAACCGGCGGAGCAAGCTCTCTAGACTGTGAACACACCCGTCTCGCTCAACTAGGCTCCACTCAAGTCACAACCTCACTGAAAGTAGAACAAAGGGACCGCTGACTGTCTCACTCGGGCTGCCCAATCGGACCCACCCTGCCTGTATCTAGCTATGCCGTACACCGCCTTTAAGGTGTCGGCTCAAGAACTGTCTCAAGCTGGAACTGCGAATCAACATCGCACGGCGAATCAACATCGCACTGAAACCTCATTCCGAATGGCATTCGCGGGCGCGACCCACACGAGTATACCAAGATCTCCGTCACTTTCATTGTAGCTCTCACGGGCAAAAGTCGAGTAAACAGGACTAACCACTCAAACACCACGTGCCCTTGGCACACTCGAAAACTAAACAAACTCGGGACCACCGTCAACCCCGACGGTTCCCGACCACACCAACAAATCTAAACTCTATCGTGGCTAAGCTCGCATCCCGGCGCGAGCGTCTATCGTGACTAGGCTCGGCATCCCAAAGACGAGCGTACAAGTAAGCTACACTACCCTGGGTATCCATCGCACTCTCCCAGCGATGATACGACACAACACGGCTCCTAGAGCTAAATCTGGTAGTGTATACAAATGACAATCAAATCGTGGTTTTCTCCTAAGTCAAATTCAAGTCCAACATGTAAGAAACTAAGTACTTGATAAACATGCTCCAATTCAGATTCTAATATGCTGAAATTCATGAATTGAGCTAAGGTTACATTCAATATACAATAAACATGTCGACTATTTATACTTAGGAATAATCCGATGAAATCCCACCTCTTAAGCGTCCTCCTGGGCAGGGCGAAGTGGTCCACGTCAAGGTGATCCTCGCCGGTCCGCCGAGGTCCGAAGTCTCCCGCGAAGAGGCAAATGCACGATTTCACGACTCGAAACAACAGCGAAGAAACCCTTAAAGTTAACCAAGCTAACCTTATCCAAATTTGGCGATTCAGGGCTCAGAAGCTTCGTCTCGCAGTCACGAATCCAACGCCGCAAGTTTCGCTGGATTTCGCCACTTCTACGCGGAGTACGAGCCGAAACACGAATCGTCGACGCTGGAACCTGCAGTTCGGCATTTCAGAATCTGCTCGCAAAACAGCAACTCAGTAAAGATGGACTTCGACTGGGCAAACCTAGTCCAAATCCGGCAAATAAGGTCTCGTTGGAATCGTCTGGAAGTCGCGGATCCAACGCCCCAATTTCGCCGCGTTTCGACTCTCCTACACAGAGATCTAGTCAAAACTCCGCGGGTCGACGCTGCAGTCAGCAGCAGCAGCAGTGCAGTCCGAAATTCAAGCAATTTAGAAGCAACGGAGGGGAACTTGATGGGCTACTCACCTCAGAAAACGCCCCAGGCCCGTCGCTGAGTCAAGGACGATGGTTCCGCACGCACGCCTGGCTCCCTCGCAGCGTCTCGTCGTCGAAAACTCGTTCGATCGGCTCGGCGGCGCGTCGTCGGCGTTGCTCGGCTCCTCTTGAGCTAAGGGGAGCAGCAGCAGCAGCAATGGAAGGAGAAGAAGATGGAGGAGATGAACTCCTCCCTCTCTCCTCTCTGCTGCAGGTAAGGGGGAGAAGGGGATGATGTGACAAGTGTGCACAAAAGTCAAACTGCACCATACCTCCACTTTGTTGTAAATAAATCCTCCTTTGTTCTTCGGTACAAACAGTAACCCGAGAGCATCACAGGCTATACAAGATAGCCCTGGTTGCTATACGGTATAGCCCTCGGTTGCTATACCCAGATAGCAACCGTCTCTACGGTATAGCAATCAACTTGTACTGCGACTCACAGAAAAACCTGCTATTTGCAGATTTCCGTGACACACGCTGCTCTCGCGTTCCCACGGGGCCCGTTTGGCGTCTATTTGGCGCTAACGCGACCCAGGCTTGTCCCGACACTCTCCAGAGCTGTCGACGAGCCTCAGGTGCAATTTTCCAGGTCTCTACATTTAAACATTCTCTACACTTAATTGTATATAAAATTATTAATGGAGATTTAGAAATTTAATTCAGTGAATTTATTTAATTTATTAAACTTTGTAATTAAGATCTATTGAATTAAGTTATAGTGTATAGTGTGTTAATATACACCAGATATATATAATAATTTTTTTCACCGGGTGTAATTAATATACACCATGCATATATATAATAATTTATAATAAGTCATTCGATTTGAACTTTTCAATTAAAAATTTTATTTATAGAATAACTACTAAAACAACTAATTAGTTTGATCAAAATTTTAAGTGAAGTTTTTAGAATACTTTAACTCAATAAATACTAAAAGTTAAAAAATATTAATAAAAAATAATAATTTTTATAATGCATAAAAGACTATATGAGTTTTTTTTGCATTTTTTATTATAATTTTTTAATATATTTTTTAAATTTTAAAATTTTAATAATTATATTTGTTGATTGACTAGAATACTATTGATCCGCCACTGAGCGTGGGACCTCTACTAGTACACCTTAAAATAGAGTAGATTGTATATTTTACGTCCACTCTATTTTAAAATTATTAATTAATTAAATATCTACTCTATTTTAAGTTCATTAATTAACAAAGAAAATAAAAGGAGACTTCCTCAACTATTGGAAAAAATTTAGGATAAACTTCAAATACCGCCTTATGGTTTCACACTTTCTCACTTACTATACTTGACTATTACATTTCCACTCTTACTTGTTTATCGTACTACTTTGTTTGCCAGTGAGTATGATTGGCTCTCGTCGACCGGTTGTTCCGACTAGAAAATATATTTATATATTTCTCACCCCATCATTTTTACAGGTGTTGCTGACAGTGCGAGTCGGGGTGCGGTAGGAGGTTGCGGTTAGTTAGCACTTAGATAGCTCATGCCATGGATCTTAATTTATAGTTTCAGATTTTCATTATCTCAGTACCTTATGATCTGGTTGTAGTTATGTGATATAATTTGTATTTGGAGTTTAGTTGCTTTTGGGTTTTCCACATATAGTGATCTAGTTGATTTTGGATTTTGATATTGGATTGATGAGTAGTTGTACAATTAAACTATCTTATTCTGATTGATTGTGGTTCTGTATATGTGCTCCTACGTCGTACATGTATAGAAAAAACTCTGTCCACATGAACAGAGAAAGCCCTGCACGTGTGGCGAGTCTGTGCAAGTTTCGGGTAAGGTTTATAAAAAAAAAAAAAAAATCGATACGCCTTTTCGTAACTTTGCTTTCAAACTGAATAGATTTCTCAAAAATTAGCTTTCCAAAAAGCCCCGGGAGTGACAATTATGATCTAGAACTAGAGCAGTAGATTTTCTATACTTATGCATGATCGTATATCGATTGTTGACCTGAGTGGTCGGTCCTTGTGAGATCCATGTTGTTGATAATATGATTGGTCTATATACTCTAGAGGAGTTTGATTGCCCACTATTCGTCGACGAATGACTATTGATCATATTGCATTGGTCACCACAGTTTGTGAGCATTTTATGTACACCGATGGTTTGGCCATTACAATGATGTTCTTTCTCGAAAAAATGGTTCGACTTCCGACCCGTGAGCCCAGCGGCCTACTACTAGGGTCATATACTAGGTGGAGCAAGTGTGGCACTTTCTCCTTGGAACGATACATCGATTTGGATTGGGCACTTTCGGACTGTTCGTTTGGTTGATATATTACATTTACAGTAGTGGTAGTTGCATGTATTCTATTTACTTTCAATTTACATTGCCAATGTAGATCCTTCTATAGTATATTTTTTGTTAACAGTGGGTACTCTTGTCCTCATCGGCTTACCTTATCCATTAGGAGACTCTTTATTGGTTTCTCACCCTTTTTTTCTTTTCAGGTGATCTGGGCGGTGGGAGTCGGGATGGTGCGTGAGGCATAGTAGCTAGCGAGTGATAGAACTCCCGACGTAGTGGCATTATTTAGTTCTAGACCCTACCATGTCCTTCGGTTAATAATTAGAATTATTGTGATTGTGATTCAATTTACTGTCTTTCAATTTACTGTCTTTTTTAGGAGTAGTTTTAAGTTAGATTTCTGGAGTCTGTATGCCGCACGGGTACACTATCTTTTGTACAAGTTTCCAAATTCAATTTTAATATATAAAAAGCCTTCGGCTCTTCAGCTGACACTATTCAGCATTCTGTACATTCGGCTTATTCAGCCGAACCGATTCTATAGTAGGATTTTCGAACTCGGCTGATTTGATACCTCATCAGCCAAATCGCTTGATCCGTCAGAGGGCGCGAAGTTCGAGGGTCACCACGTGAAGCCATATCTAATTCCTACATGCTTCATGAGGAAGATCTTTGACCAGATCAAAGGTTAAGAAATTCGGCTCCTAGCAAATATCTATAAACAATTAGATTTAGATTTTTCATAAGGCCAATCTAGCAACCTAGAAAATTATATTGTACCAAGTTCTCTTGGCAGTTGGCACCCAACAAATCAAGTAATGTCACGCCCCGGGTCATTTAATAAGTAAAATCACAGCGAAATTTTTTTTTTTTTAAACCTTTATCCCCAAGGACATGACAGACCTGCCACAAATACAGAGAGACCACTGTACACACGGACAGAGTCTCCCCTGTATTTGCACGGCATCGCACAAGTACAAGGAGTCTTTTACAATCATACAACCACAACAAAGTGTACAGATATTAATTCCAATCAACATACACATATTCACACCATTCACCACAGATTCATTCACATTTACCTTTGTATATAAACAACATCTATCTTTTGAAATGTTCCCTACTCGGGAACGGGTTTTGAAACTCTAAGTTATAAAATCCCTTTTGAAAACTTTTTACAAACTGTTTCCACACGGAAACCCTTTCTTTGAAAACACTACCACGAGGGGTAGAAATCCTTTTTCCTTTGAAATGCTACCACGAAGGGTAGGAGACAGTTTAATTCACAAAACATGAGTTCTTTCATAAACTTCCAAAAATCATTATAAGTCTCAATCCACCACTAAAGTGAAGCTGGAACTGAACCATGATGTACTCTAAGTAATAAAACGAGAAAGGTAAGGTAAAGAAGTAACCGACACGGGTAGGAGCTACACGTGCACTAGACTCGCTCCTCACCTGCTGTCCCACTATGACCTGTAACGTCACCTGAAAAAGAAGAAGGCGAGGGGTGAGAACATGTAAACATATCTCCCCCTCCCAGTGGATATCTCGCGGAGATAGACACAAGAGGAGATAATAGTAGTAGTACAGTAGCTATGATAAACAAGTAAATGGAGAAAGATATATATAGATATGAAACAAACAACATGTAAGTATGCATCGAAAAGGCGATAAAGTAAAATACCCAACGGAATCTTGCTCTGTTGGTCCTCAGACCTCAAGCCTATGCCCCCTGTATCTCAAAACCTGCATTCAACCCAAGGTAGCCTATGGGCTCACGGGTCGAACCTCTGCGACCACTTTTTCGGAAAAGAACACCCCTGGCCGGTGGATCAGACCGCCTGTGTTCGTGATATGCGCTCGAGTCCTGGGCGATCGATGCTGTTATGCTCAAAAACCATACGTCAGCAACTGGCTGACAATCCCGTCCCTAAAGGGACATCGACCCCTTTTGGGTCATTAGGTAAACTCGCCGACCACGTAGGTCACAGAAGCACTGAAACAACCGACCGAACAGGTCACCGAAACTGAAACAAACTGACCGAACAGGTCACTGTAACTGAAACAAGTCGACCGAATAGGTCACTGAAAAACTGTAAGTAAGTACCAGAACCGACCAATCAGGTCAACTAGGATGGAACAACTCATCATCCTCTCCACTGTATGCGAGTACTACTCAAGGAACACAAGAACTGACCACTCAGGTCAACTAGGATGGAACAACTCAACATCCTCTCAACTGTATGCAAGTACTACTGAAGGAAAGACGAGAACTGACCAACTGAACAACAAGGTCACTGAGTATACTGAAGTAGACTGACCGAACAGGTCACTGATGTCATAGGCTGACAAGAAGCAAACTACTCTACTCCTACACATGGTACTAAGCATGGAAACACTGAGTAGAGTAAAACTGTAACACAAAGGTGCAAGATATATCAACGATAAAATATATGAATAGTAAGGTGGAAGGAACGTCATCAGCGTGTACCACTGTACGGACGTCAGATCGAAGTACCCACCGTACGATCGTAGAAGATCGGATCGTCGTGCGTGGAAACGAAGAAACCAGGACCTACGAAAGGTCCACCGGGTTAGCGTCTAACCCACCAACACAAGTACTGACTCCACATCCCACAAACTAATCCCACGGAGATTGGTTTTCCGAAACCAATTACCGTAACTCGCCGGAAGTCCCGTAAACCACACCGGGACTCCGCCGGGACCCACGAACCGTCCCGAACAGCACCGACTCGTGTCACGAGTCACCCGCCATAAAACACTCCTACTTGGATGTTTTGGCAAAGAAACACAAGATAACACTACAATACAATTATCGTCGGATAATTGTACGAATACGGGTTCCCGAAAGTGTCTATGTCGACACCGGAAACAACCGTCGCTCACCCGTTATTTCCAAACCCTCGAAATGACGCGGGTGACCAGCCAACAAGGCTCAGCGACACCGTAAATAACCTCTAAGAGTTGTCGGAAGAAATCCGAACCGTAAACACGTTTCCGTCGGCGAATTTTGCCGAAAAAACGCTCCGAAAATCACTTCTGATTTTTCGTAAATATTTAGGACCTTGGACGATCACCGGGTTACCCGCAACATTCCTACGCTGTCGACAGCGACCACGAAATTATAAATTGTATAAAAGTCCCAGAAGCTCCATAAAATCGCATTATTTCATGCGATTTAGGGCTATTATGGGTCGTGCACGCAAACCAGTGCACCATAAATTTCGAAATCGTACTCTCTGTAAGTCTTCGACATGCTGAAGACCATGCTCGCCTTTCGGAGCACATTCGGTCACTGTAGAACTCGTACGAGCGACACGAACTTCTGTAAACACTGCGCACAGCGCGTAAAGTTCACTTTTCCCGCTAACCGAGGCATCAAATGCCTAAGAGGAGGTGAGCATCGCGTTCAACACGAAAAGGCGATGACCGTGCTCACCTCACTTGGTCAGAAAGACCAACTGTGGCCTCGGAAAATGTGTCAGAACCCTAGACTTAGCTTGCTGTAATTAAAACAGCTCACCTTTGGCCGAGGAGAGCTAGGATTGGCCGCACGGCGGCGGTCGGTCACTGGGACGGGCCGCCGGGTCGGAGATGTCCCGGAAGTGGTTGGCGGCGGAGTCACCGGTGGCGCGGCAGAGAGATCCACCCTCCAACTAGCCCTCGGGTTAGGTGGCGCGGCGGCGATCCGGCGCCGGGGGAAGGTCGGGCCGGGCTTATCCGGCGGAGGAGATCGCCGGAAGCTTCTCACGTCGAAGACGACGGCAGCCGCGGTGGAGGAGATGGCCCGAGCTCGGTCCGCACCGAGGCGGGCGGCCAGGGTGGTGCAATGACGGCCGGCGGCGTGCGGTGACGCCGGGAAGCGAGCCGAGGTTCTCGGGGTCACCGCGGTCGGCAGGAGGACGCACGGCCGACGTGGAGCGGCGGCAACCCGGGAGCCCGTTTCTGCCTACTCGGCCCGGCTAACCGCAGCGGCGGCTAGCGGCTTTCGGACGGCGCCGGCGGAGCACGGGATGGCCGGAAGGTGCGCCGGCGATGCCTCGTCGTCGGAGAGGGCCGGGCAACTTCGGGAAGGCGGCGGCGGCGCGCCGAACCCGAGAGCACCCGCGCTCGGGTTTGGTGGTCCAGTGCGCAGGAAGCTTCAACGACGGCGCGGCGCTCCGGACGGCGGATCCGGCCGAGAGAGGTGAGCCTCCGACTTCTCTTGGCCTGGGATCACGATGCTCGGTCCTGGAAGTCTCCAAGCCCCTGATCTTGATAGATCCAGTGTGATGGCCAGGGGATAGAAAGAAGAGGATGGAGAAAGGCTTTTCCGGCGACGGCGGGCCGGCGAGCTGGGGATGGCAGTGGCGCGCAGAGGAGGGAGGAAGGGTCCGAGTCCGTTTGGTGGCCGGGGAGGTGAAGGGCTATTAGGGTTAGGGTTTAGGCCCATGAAACCCTAGAAATCCAGTAGGTATATAATAGCCACTTTGCAATTTCGCCCTCCACAGTCCTCAATTTAGGATCTAGTCCCTGCCATTAGTTGAATCATGCGCGTAAGTACCTCCATGTTCAAAACCTCGCATTTCGGCGCATAAAATACTAGGACTTTTCGCATTTTGCCGTTTTGCGGTTTCGACCCCTTTGCGTTCTTTTCGCGATTCCCGAAGATCCGTCCGTCAGATCTACGATCGGATCGCGCCAACGCGTTCAGCGCGTCGAGAACATCGAATCTAGCCTTTTACTTCGTTTGATTTGGTCTCGGATTCGCGAAGTATCCATTCCCTCTCAACAATCCGATTATTACGCATATACCCCTTTGCGATCATCTTGTAATATCCAACGATCCGTCCGGCGGATTTCCGATCGGATTGCGCCAACGCGTTCAGTACGATGGAGACATCGAATCTAGCATTTTATTTCATTCGATTTGGTCTCCGATCTGCGACTTTAACCCATCTCTCCATCAATTCGTAATAAACCAACATATTAACATATATACTTTATATATGTAAAATCGTTCGGGACCCTTTTTCTCGACAACCGTGCATCGAATTCGATTCCGTCAGTGCCAACGGTTCCAGTATATCTGAGCCGTTCGAAACAAGCTATTGGAAGCCTATATTTGGAATCCAACACGTACCCGAACCTTACTTCTATTCCCGGCTTATCCGGAAAACTGAAGTTACTATTCACTTTAAGTCAGACTTCCGGGTCACGTAACTTTTCCGTTTTAGCTCGGTTTTGCCTGAAATTTGTCGTGTTCTCTTATAATACAATTACGCACACATTCACCGTCTCCAAATATTTTATTTCTTGTTCTGAAAAAATGCCAGTTATTACAAGTAACTTTCATATGCGTAAAATTATAATATATACTAATAACTATTGTTTGATAAATTTTGTTTTGAAATCAACCAATTGTAAATTTATAATTAGACTTGAGGTTAAATTTAAACTATAAGTTTAAAAATTGAATTTAAATTTTTATTTATATATTTCAAATAAAATTCTATATTCAAATTGTGACTTAAACTTCAGTTATTTTTAAATTCAAATTTTATATTATCCTATCCTATATTTATTGCTAAGAGTATTTATCATTCAAATTTTGTTCTATACTCTTCGCTAGTTACTGAAAAATTATCAATTTTATTTAAAATAAAAATATTCAATTTGTTAGATATGTTGTAACTTTAAATTTATATTCGAATTCAAAATTAAGCTTAGATATTGAGCTCAGATTTTAAATTATTTAATTAATTATAAATTTATCATTGTATAACAAATAATAAAAAGTTAGCTAGTCTAATATAAATTCATTAAATAAGTTGCAATTTCACATTTTTAAGTCAACTTAGAAGTTGTAGTTTATTCAATGAGATGTGTTGCTATTTTTTTAATTTTTTTTTGTTTGAATTCAAAGTTGAACTTATTCAAATATCACATTTTAATTCATTGAAAATTTAATTTTGCATAAAAATATAGAAAAAAAGCAAATTCCTTAATTGGTTGTGATCTGAAAGTTCAAATTAGAGATCAAATTTGTGTTTTATTTTGATAAAAATATTACTATTTCAAAATTTTAATTTGAAGTTAAAGTTGTGCTTAAAGTTTTTAATTTAAATTTTAATTTACATAGTCACTTATGAAGAACTAGGCTACTATGTTATTAATAGCACTAAATCATTGATGCTATCAAATTGTTGGATTAAGAGATGTACGGTTAGGATGATGTGGGCCCCCTAGGGTTGAGTAAGTGGTTGGTTGAATAGTATGGTTTAATGGGTGAAAATGATTAATGGATTAATGGGTGGGTCTAGCAGTGACTAAACTCAGAGTCTTCTAATGTACGCTATCGATAGCATAGAAGAATGCAGACTCCACTTATGAACTATTTTAATACAAAAAAAATATATTTAAACAATTGTCGAGTATAATTTATGCAATCCGTTGAGATTTACAATTTTTAATTTGAATTCAAATTTCAATTTTATACATAATTATTCAAACTTTTATTTTATAAAAAAATTATAATAAAAACTTAATTTGTTGATGTAAGATATATAGAAAGCATAATCTAATATAAAAGTTTTAGGGAAAACTTCAAGAACCCCTGTGGTTTCGTGTTTTCTCACTTTAGTCTCACTGTGGTTTAAAACGTATCAATTTGCCCCCCGTGGTTTCGTTTTTATCTTTTTGTTATCAATTTTATTTTATTTTTTTTTCATAAATCAGTCACAAAGTTAAAATTAAAGGGTACTAAAGTGAATATTTGTGGGTATTTGAAGTTTTTTGTATATAATTTAAGAAAATATTAACGAAAAAGCTTTCAAAAAGATAAAAACGAAACCCCATGGGGGTAAATTGATACATTTTAAACCACAGGATACTAAAGTGAGAACGGACGAAACCACAGGGGGGGTTTTTGAAGTTTTTCCAAAGTTTTAATTAGGTTGTGGCCAAATTTTTTAATGAAAATATAAGTTCAAATATTGACTAAACGTATTACTAAATTTAAAATTTTAATACTCTAATTGAAATGTCATATTCAAATCGTAAATCTAAATTATATTATTTAACTAATTTTATTTATAAAAATAAATACACTTTATAAATTCTTTAAGCTTTCTATACGTGCATCGCACGCACGTGAATTAACTAGTATGTTATAATTCCAAAAACACTAGTTCATGAGATGAGATCAACCAGTAATACAATATTGATCACAACAATATTAAACTCTAATATAGTGTTTATCCGCTGTGAAGAGTTGGATTTAACTATTATTAATAGCATATATAATTTGAAAGAAGTGTTCACGAGAATATACAATTGGGTTTGGTACTTGGTATTAATTACTAAATTATGAATCCTGCTAGCTAGCTGTTAGAAAATAATAATAAGAAGAAGAAGAAGAAGAAGAAGAAGAATTGAGCTTCTATAATTTTAAAAAGTACCAAGTCATTGATACTTATAAATTTTTAACCCTTGGATTAATAGATGTGCGGTTAGAATGATGTGGGCTCATTTGGGTTAGGTGGGTGGTTGGTTGAATAGTATAATCTAACGAATGAAAATGATTAAAGTCATAAATCTAACGGTAAAAAATTTACAAGCACCAAATGTTTGGTGCTTTTACGAGCGCCATAACCGGACTAATAATAATAATAATAATAAAATTAATAAAATAATAAAATATGGACACCCGTTGACCAGATTCAATTCCGCAGCACCATTTTCATGACTTCCCATGAGCGTCCCAAATCTCCAGGCAATAAAATACTACGCTGTTTATAGGTGAAAATATATGGAGGGCCCCTTTACTTTACCTAATTCTAAATAACCTCCCCTCAGCCGAAAAGTCTTGGGAAATTCTACGTGCACACATAAGATGATTTATCTATCCTAAAGTTGAGGTTAGCTAACCCCTTAACCCCCATTTTATTTCCAAACATTCTTAAAAATAAATAGGGTTAGTTAATCCCACCTCAAATGGGTTATTCCGACTTAACGAATTCCATCTAACCCCGCCAAATTCCAACCAAACATTATTTTCTATTCATAATAATCCACTATCATTCTTATCCCACATATTCCAATCAAACACTATTTTTTACTATCCTGGACTAACTCCAACTCCCAACCAAACACAAAAATATTCTAACCCCATCTTAATCCTGAACTTAACACTATTCCTGAAATAAGTAGTTTTTTCTTAATTACGAACCAAACGGTAGCCTAAAATTTAAGCTAATTATTTAAAATTAAAATTTGTGTTAGGATTGGGCTTATATTTTTTGAGAGAAGAGTGGTATGCTATCTGCTTCGTTTATTTTATTTAAAAATAAATTTAGTTAAAAATACGAATTAATTAGTATTCGAATGAATTGGGATTTTTTTGTCGGTTGTTGCATACTCTTTTTAAAAAAAAAGGAAAAGTAGAGATTTTAAAGTGGTTGTGCTCCGCTGCTAATTACGGACAATAATGGATTCCTTCCACGGGCATCTCCGCTGCCTCCCCCAGACCCTCCTCTTCCTCGTCCTCCTCGTCGCCTCCAACCTCCTCACCTTCTACTACTTCTCCTCATCCCCTCCCAAAGCGCCGCTGCTCTCCGAGCGGGTCGGCGCTGCCCATCTAGATCTCCCGCAAGAGTTCTCGGCTTTCACGTCCCCGCAGCCCCTGCCCTTCGGCCACAACCCCAACATCGACTCCGACGTCCTCCGGCCCCCCGTCGGCCACCCCTGCCTGCTGTTCCCGGACCTGCTGTCCGCCTTCCTCTCCTACCCCGTCAACGGCTCCTGCCCGGACGACGAGCTGCCGGCGCAGAAGCTCCTCCTCCGGGGCTGCGAGCCGCTCCCCAGGCGCCGCTGCCGCCCCGCAGCCCCCGCCGACCCCACCCCTCCCCACCCCTTCCCGACCTCCCTCTGGTCCTCCCCGCCCGACCGCAGCGTCCGCTGGACCGCCTACTCCTGCAAGAACTTCGCCTGCCTCGTCCACCGCAAGCACTCCAACTCCTTCGACGACTGCAAGGACTGCTTCGACCTCCGCGGCCGCGAGCGCCACCGTTGGGTATACACAATGTACCCCCAGCTGCATATATACATAGAGTGTTGTTAGAGACGACGCTTCAAACGCTCAACAAGATACTCCACCTTAAGAAAATCTTAGAATTAATAAATAAGCTATTGAATTTCAGTTAATATGGACTTGTATGTGAACATAATATTTAGATTATATTATAACAATATATTCAATATAAATATATTATTTGGATTATACATAACAGTATATCCAATAACAATATATCCAACACAGGTGACTGCATCGACGAACCCGTTGGACTTCACCATCGACGATGTGCTCGCGGCGGCATCCCCGGCCGGGTCGATCCGCATCGGGGTGGACATCGGCGGCGGCTCGGGGACCTTCGCGGTGCGGATGCGGGAGCGCAATGTGACGGTGGTCGCCACCACCATGAACCTCAACGGCCCCTTCTCCAACTGCAGCGCGGCGCGCGGCATCGTCCCGCTGTACATCAGCATCTCGCAGCGTCTCCCCTTCTTCGACAACACCCTCGACATCGCCCACTCCATGCACGTGCTCAGCAACTGGATACCCACCACGCTGCTCCACTTCATCGTCTTCGACATTTACCGCGTTTTGAGGCCAGGTATGTACCCACCGTTAACGATATATCCTTTATTATCTCTAAGCTACCCATTTGGTTCGGAGTTAAGAAAAAACTAGTTTTTCCAGAGATAGTGTTAAGTTCAGGGTTAAAGTTGGGTTAGAGTATTTTTGTGTTTGGTTGGAGATTGGAGTTAGTCCAAAATAGTGAAAAATAATATTTGGTTCGAGTAGGTGGGATAAAAAAGATAGTGTATTATTATGAATAGAAAATAATATTTGGTTGGGATTTGGTAGGGTTAGATGGGATTAGCTAAGTCGGAAAAATTCATTTGAGATGGAATTAACTAATCCCACCTATTTTTTAAACTATTTAAAAATAATATGAGAGTTTTTTTTTTTGAGAGATAGGTAGCACGCTACCCGCTTCGTTTATTTCATTTTAAAAATAATATGAGAGTTAAGAGGTTATTCCACCCCTTAACCCCAACCAAAGAGAGGGTAAAAATTTAGCTAGATTGTTTTTATTTATTTATTTATTTTCCTAGCACTCGACGCTCTGTAATTTGTAAGCTTGAACTATGAAATTAAGAGAAGTTTAAATAATAATATTTATTATTTTTTTCTTTTCATATATGGGCTTTCTAATAATATGATGTGAAATTAATAATGTTGAAAACCCAAAAAATTACTGTTTACTTTAAAAAATAAATAAATAAATAAATTGGTGCTGTTTTATTATTATATATATAATATTGAACAGGTGGTGTGTTCTGGTTGGACCATTTCTTCTTCGTGGAGGGGCAAATGGAGGAGTACGTGGGAGTGATCGAGAGCGTGGGGTTCAAGAAGTTAAAGTGGGAGGTGGGGAGGAAGCTCGATAGGGGCCCGCAGCTGAAGGAGATGTACATCTCCGCGCTGCTCGAGAAGCCGCTGAAAAATTCCTGGTAGTGACCGATTTTTTTTTTTTTTTTTTTTTTTTTTTTTTGGGTACTTTTTGGATGCGGGGGTTGTAATCATTCCGCCTTTTAAATTTTAAATTTTAAATTTTACTTTCAAATCTTCAAATTTTTTAGTTGTTTGATTCGAGTAAACAATATTTTAACTTTAAAATTTGAAATAATTAAATATTTACTTTAATAAATTTACAAATTTAAAAATTGTATTAAATATACTAATTAAATCTCTAGAAATTGATGATCCATTCAAATTTTAAAGTTAAAGAATTGTTAATTGACTCAAGTCAAACAAATTTAAATACTAAAATAGTAAAATTAAAATTTTAAACGGATGGATAACTTTTTCAAAGTGGTCCATACTCCATATATAGGTTAATTAGGTAAGTTTCTTACATTTTTTTTTCTTTTTTCTTTTATTATAAATTTTTGTCATCCATGAGGGGTTGTTTGATTCTCAAGCTGTGTTGTAATATTTCAAATATGTTGTATATTTTATATTTAGAATGATAAATCTATTATTAACTTATCAAGTCATTTGGCTTAAGAGATTATTAAAAGCTGATATATATATATATATATTCTTATTAATGAACTACTAATAGTTCAATTAAGTATGAAAATGTGAATTTCTTATTATGATCATCTTATTAATAGACAAATAATAATTCCAATCAAGCAGAGAAGATGTGAATTTCTTATAATTATTTCACTACTTTCCTAATATTTTTTATAACTGCCAACTTAAGATGAATGATAAAAATTTTAATATTTTTATTAAAAAATATAAAGAAATATCTGAATATTATAAATTGTGAACCAATTCCCGAATCATATTGTTCTTTTAGTTTAAAATGTTGTGTTGACTATTTTGTAATTTAATTTTTATTTTACAATAAAGATTATTAAATAGCGTATTAATTAAAGTAAATACTTTTAATAAGTCACTAAATGATAAAGTCCAAAATTAAAAAGGTAAAGCACTATATTGTAGAACCTCGTAATTTTTTTTTAAAATTTATTATTCTTTCCTATTGTGCGTAAATATTTTTTAAGGTGAAACAAAAGGGTATAACGAAGTAAATAGAAAATATTTTTTTTGGTCTTTGGTCAATGTGTAGGGGTGGAAACAAGCGGAGCTGGAACAAGCTTACCTCAGCTCAAGCTTCATTGAAATTAATTTCGAGCCTAAATTTAGGCTCAAACTTGGTTTGAAATTAATTCGAGCCGAGCTCGAGCAAGTCTAATTTTGAATCGAGCGAGCTCGAGCACTAAACGAGCTGCTTGAAATTCTTAACATCGTACAATCTATAGTTTATTTTTTATAAAACATATCTAAAATTTGATATAAAAATGTCTAATAGCTCAACATATATACAAAATGAATGCATGAATTACAATATTATAATATTAAAAAAAAAAAGAAAAGTGACACTATAAGCGAGTGAAAAAGAGAGAGAGAAAGCAATTAGAGTAGGATTTTGCTGGTTTGATTTTATGGGCCCAATAATCTAAATTCTAGATACATATAATTAAAATACATAATATATATTATTTTTTATAATTAAAATATATATTATAGTTAATTATATATAGAGAGCTATTAGTATAGATTTTTTATACTCATCACTAAGTTTTTGATCGTTAGATCTATACTTTTCATCATTTTCATCCATAAATCATAGTATTCAACCAACCATCCACTCAATCTTAGGAGACCACTATTATCCTAATTGCACATCCAACGGCCAAAAATTTGTAAATATAAAGGAGTCTATACTCATAAGAGTACAGTAGCACTAACCTATATATATATATATATATATAGAGTTGAGCTATGATACTTTTACAAGTATCACCTCCATGGTGCTATTAGGTTTTTAGCCATTGGATCTATTTTTTGACCACTAATAATTCTTGGATCAAACACTATTCCACCTACCATCACCTACCACCACCTACCACCATCATTTCAACCTCACATCTCTCCATCCAAGGGTTAAAAACACACAAGCACCACCTAGATAATACTTGTAAAAGTATTCTAGCTCTACTCTATATATATATATATATATATATATATATATATATATAGTCTCGCTATTAAATAGTGTTCCACCCAAGCATTTCGCCATTGTCTAATTTTTTACTGCTATGATCTAAATTTTTAATTATTTTAATTCGTTAGATTATACTATTCAACCAACCATCTACTTAACCCAAGGGGGCCCACATCATCCTAACCGCACATCTGTCATGCCCCGGAGTCTCTTTATAGTTAAAAACACAACGAGAATTTTTTTTTTTTTTTTAAA
Organism: Aechmea fasciata; assembly: GCA_025177825.1. NCBI lineage: Eukaryota > Viridiplantae > Streptophyta > Magnoliopsida > Poales > Bromeliaceae > Aechmea > Aechmea fasciata. The sequence goes on from CM045939.1 coordinate 10,252,015, forward strand.
ACCTGACCCGCAGGGTATGCAAGATCCGCAAAAAATATAGAGAGTCCACTGTTCACACGGACAGAGTCTTTCCTATATTTGCACGGCGTCACACAAATACAAAATATATAACCAGGATACAACTACCACAATGAATATATAAACATTCATACATTTCTACACCATTCGCAACAGATTTACATTTAGAGTTTAATCATAAATTCACGAAAATCTTTTTCTTGTAAAGCACGCTACCACAAGGGGTAGAAAACTATTTTCATTTTACAAAAAACCAGAACTTCTTTTCAAAACTATTTTCAATCCTTTATATGAAAACCACGAGTGTTTTAATTAACTTCATAAAACCACGTGTATGAATATCCAAGTAAATAAAACCAACTGAACCATGAAATATCAAAGCTATTAATAACAAAAGTAAAAGGGTAGGAACTAAACCAACAAATTGGGTCGGAAACTCTAGCGACCATTACGAACGTGTCTCACGTCTCGTCTCAATTCTCACCGCCCGCGATACCAGAAAAATGGTGGAAAAAGTGAGAACATGTAAACATGTCTCCCCTCCCAGTGGGTACCGCAAGCCGAAGAAGGCGAGTAGTACTCACCGGATCAGGAAGAGGTAAACTACAATATGGTAAACAAATACAGATGCTGATACCAAGAAACTACAGTAGCTATAACAGGTATGATAAGAAATAATAAATAGAACTGCTACTGTATAGAAAACAATGCTAAGAATGCCTCAATGGTAAATAGTCCAAAATCAAATCCAATCTGATGCTGCTATATTGGTCCATAGATCTCAAGCGTTGCCTGTCACAGAATAGACATTGTCAACTTCTATAAATTACATACCAAATCTCATGAATCATAAACCAAACTCCATAAACCATACACAAGTTCATAGACCATACACCAAATCCCACACACCAAGTCCCACGCACCAAATCCCATACACCAAATCCAACACACCAAAGCCCATACACCAAATCTATAAACTATAAACTAAATCCCATGAACTATATATCAAGTCCCATAAACCAAATAACACCCAAGTTTATGAACCAAATCTAACGAACCAAATTTTATATACCATACCCAAGTTTATAAACCAAATCTCATGAACCATACATCAAACCTTATGAGCTATATACCAAGCCATAACCAAATATCATGGATCATACGCCAATTATACGAACTATATCTAAACGTCATGAACCATAAACCAAACCCATGAATCATACTCAAGTTCATAAACCAAATCTCATGAGCTATACACCAAATCCTATGAGCCATACACCAAACCATATCCAAATCTCATGAACCACACGAACTATACCTAAACTTCATGAATCAAATCATGCTCAAATCCTATACACCGATCTCATAAACCAATACTCAAATCTCATGAATCATATATCAAGTTTATGAATCAAATCATACCCAAAGTTCATCATGATTCTTTTATTTACTCTAGCACATATATCTAGAGTAAAAATCAAATGCAAAATTGACTACCTCTAATACATATACTTAGAGCTAAGTCAACTTCATCGCTTTAGCACATATAACAAAGGCAAAACCATCGCCAAATCGACAGAGTTTTAAATTATATACTTAGAATTTAGTCAAATACATATATCAAGTTTTGGATAATGAATATAGGTCGATGAATTCTAGAAAAAATTAGAGAACTCGACAACTGTGAAACCAAGTACTAGATATCATAGAATCACGAATCCTAGGTATGGACAACTAGGATAAAGAAATAACATGATTGTGTATTAACCTTAGTGTCATTAAACATAGATTGAAAATTTAGCGGTACGAAAGACCACTTGGAGTGGAATGTCATTGAACATAAGTTGGAAAACATACTAGTAGGATAACCACCTAGATATGTGACTATGATCCTAGAAATGTTGACAAAATAGGGTATGTGATGAACTCTTGAGACTTGGAAAGTGGATCCCGAAATTCCAAAACTTGTGACCATCGAGAGTTCTTGGTCGTGGGTGCATGTGGTATGTTTCTCTCCCACTACAAGAACTTCGAGGGTTGTGACTGTTGAGCCGATTCGGCGCGAACAGCTGGCACACCAGGCCTATGCCAGTTCAGCAGGCTTGTGGTGCACCAGGAGCATATTGGGAGCACCAAAGAAAACACGAACCGCACCTGATCAAAGAAGTTATAGCAACTGCAGGCAGTTGCAAGTGGTTACCGATCGGCTGAAGGTGGTCCGAGATATCAGGAGACGGGAGATAGGGGCCAATCGTGCAAGAATTATAACCGACTCAGGGGCAACTCTATAAATAGGCACATAATACCCTGGAGTTTGTCTGCTCCACGGTCATCACTCCGTTGTTCGTGTGTTTTCCCATCTTCTATTCAATAGAAATTAATCATTCGGCTGTTTCAGGCCGACCAGATTTTGTGTTGTGGTAGCCATTCGGCTCATCTTTTTATCTCTTCTTCGCTCTCTTCTGTGCATTCGGCTCATCTCGCCGAACCGAGAATAGAATAGAGTTATTCGAACCCGGCTAGCTTGATCCCTCGCCGGCCGAATTGCCTGATCAGTCGAAGGGGCGCAATCTTCGAGGGTCATCTTTCAGAGCCGTTTCATTTCCCGGCGAGCTTCCCGAAGAAGCTCTTTGACTGAGTCAAAGGGGACCGAAATTCGGCGCCTAACAGTGACTATCAAATATTCTTGGCTACGGATGCATATGGCATGTTCCTCTCTCACCAGAAGAATTTTCGTGCACTAGTGTGCATGTGGCACATTCCTCTCCTTATCGGGGATCTCGGCTGCGGGTGTATGTAAGCGGTAATCCGCTGGTAATTGACTCGAGACCGAGTTGGGTGGTATAGCTTGGCTAAGCTAAAAGAACCTTAGGAGCGGATTGCAAATACAATGGATTATGAAATAGAAAGTACAAGAAGAATACCTACTTGCATGAATTTCATATTGTAGTTAGTTGAGGCATAAGCATGATGTTTGTTAGTTGCTTATAGTTATATGTTTATATATATTGGACTAACCTGTTTATATTGCCTCCTTTGAATTTAGTGGGTTGAGCTCTTTCTTTGAATGGTCGTACTCACTGGAAACTATGTTTATAGTTCCCACTCTTATGTTTCTTAGGTCCACACGTGAGCGGCGCAATGGTGCGAGGAAAGGGCATAGCTCGATAGATAGCGCTCTACTAGTTGAGACCAGAGATAGTTGTATTCTAGGTCAGCATAGCTTGAGGTATTAAAAGGAAAGAAATAAAATTGTAATAAAATTGATTGTATTTAAAAGAAAAGAATGTAAATGTAATGTGAAACGTGACGAATGCATGTAATAGTGTAGTATTTATGTTTATGATGCCTTCCTTATGTAATCCATGTATGAATTATGTTTTTATTTGGAACTACTTGAATTATACTTATTTTTGGACGATTTAAAAATTTCGCCTCGTCAGGTATGTTGGCGTGCCGAATGTGACCAAAGTGGCAGGTCTCGAGGCGTGATATTTTATATATAATATTGTGTTCTGCATATCGTAATGATTTGGTTACGATATACTTTTTACTTATCGAAAAAAGCAAAAGCACATACCTATATACTTTCGCTCAAGATTTATTTTATCTATTAGTGTTGGATGAGCCTCAATACCAAACATGCCCTAATTATGAACTTCCAAATTATTTAAGGACCACAAGAAAATAACATTGAAACTATAGTAGAAACGGCATAATGAGTGACAACCCTAATAAATTATGGCAAACATTAGGATTTAAGAAAGTACCATCACCAATCATTTCTAAAGAGAAATGGTAATTAAGACATTGTTTGGAATCATATTTATTTTTTTTATATTATTTGTTAATAAATTTGTATATCAACCGGCGTTAGAATGGACAGTGAATTGCCTGTTATCTTCTTAATCCAAAATGTTATTTACCCAAAAAACTAAGTTAAAAATAACTTTTTTACTTTCAAAGATTTTTTAAATAAATTATTATCATCATTTAGCCGAATGCATTGCAAACTAACAACTATAACAATAAAAGAAAATTATTTTTCTAACAAGATAAATTATATGAAATTAATATTTAGAAGAGTGAAAAATGAGCAATGATATCGAACGAGGACAACTCAAAACCGTTGTAGGAGGGTTTAAATTTTTTTTTTCCCGAATATAGTAATTAAACAATAGATGATATGATAAGCAAAAAATATAAATTCTTGAATAAACAATTATAAGATTACAAATCAAAACGACTAACATTATTCATTTGTGAATGTTACAGTATTGTTGCAAAGTGAAAGAATATTACATTGTTTTCTCTTATTGCCAGCCTGAACGTGACGTACAAAGTGTGTCCATCCGCACTTCGCCGGTCGTCGTCCACTCGTCCGCCAAAACGAATGCCAATGAATGTTTCAGAAAATATGTACATCAAAGAGAAAAGAAAAGGCAAAAAAAAAAGGGAAAAGTGTAAGAAAAGAATCAAAAGAATCTCAACGAAAGAAAAACCGTATTCGGAGAGGGATTCAAACGCGGAGCGCCCCGCCCGCGGCAGCTGCTGCGACGGCCGCTTCGGCCGCGAGCCCTCCGCCGCAGCGGGCGCAGAGGAAGACCGGCGGCACGGGGTCTCCGTCGGGGATGCCCGCGCACCGCGTGTGGTGCCAGACGTCGCACGCGTCGCACGCCACCATCCGCTCGCCTTCGTCGTCGCTGGCCCCGCACGCGCACGCCACCGCCCACGCCTCCGCCTCAGCTCCGAACTCCCCCCTCACCCACAATTCCGCCCCGGCCTCGGCCCCGCCGTTCATGACGGGCTCCCACTCCTCGCCGGCCACCCCGTCCACCCCCTCCGCGACGAACCGCTCGAAGGCGCAGTACGTGTCCCGCATCGCCAGCTCCGCCTCCGCCACCAGCTCCCCCACCGCCGCATGCGCCTCCACCACCACCACCTCCCCGGCGGCCTTCTTTGCGACAGCTCCGCCTCCGCCTCCGCCTCCGCCTCAGCCTTTCTGCCCGGCGGCTTCCACCGCACCAGGAACCGCAGCCGGTCGTCGGACTCGTCGCCCAGCCCCCACCGCTTCGCCCAGTGCTTGCAGTCCAGCACCGCCTGCGCCGCCTCCCGACGCCCCTCCACCAGCCCCCAGTACACCGCCCCCACGTCCCTCTCCACCTCCCCCGGCTCGGCCACGCCGCCGCGAACGGCGGCGCCTCCTCCTCCTCCGCCGCCGCCGCCGGGTCCTCGAGGGAGAACTCGAGGACGCGGGTGAGCCGGTGGGGGCGCGGCGCACCACGCGGCCTCCGACGGCGCAGTCGCCGAGGGACTTGAGGACGAAGTCGATGAGCCCCGTGTCCCCGATGGTGAGCCGCGCCGCGTCGCGCACCTCCTGGCGCGTCATCCGCCGCCCCGCCCCGCCGCCCTCCGCGAGCGCCCCCGCGATCACCTCCGCCGCGAACCGGAGCCGCCGCACCGGCCACCGGCTCTCCAGCCCCGCCGCCACCTCCTCGAAGTCCCGCACCCGCCTCCGCTTCCTCGGCCCCCGCGGCGGCGGCGGCGGCGGCGGCGGAGGGAGGGGCGTCGGCGGAGGGAGGCTCCGGCGCTTCATGTCGAGGAGGTGGCGGAGGAGGTCGCGCACTGAGAGGAGGGGCTCGCCGGAGAGGCGGCGGTAGGCGGCGGCGACGCGGCGGAGGTGGCCGGCGCGCGGGGAGGGGCGGAGGTCGGCGGCGAGTGCGTCGACGGGTAGGGAGGAGAGGAGGTGGATGGCGCGGCGGTAGTCGTCCTCCGTTACGCCGAAGCTGCCCCAGGCGAAGCGGTACCCCCACCGGGCGAACCACGGGGCGCCGTAGGCCACGCCCAGGAGCAGGCGCAGCGCCAGGGACCGCTTCTGGGACGTGTCCTCCACGGACACCTCCCTGGATCAATGTGCACCGGCACAAAACGTGTCGTCAGATCATAACAACGGCGGTCGGTGGTAACCACCGAGCAATTAATAGAGACTAGCTAGAATTGGGCTGCTATTTTGCATAATTATTATATTTTTGATTTCACATGAACAAGGAATAAAAATAATTTATTGAGTTTCCGTTCAAGGCCTAATAAATATATAAGTACTTAGAGCTTATACTCTATCTATTGGCGGCGCTGCAGGAGGAAATATATATGTGTTATTTTTGTTTATACCGGACGCGGAGAGCTGTGCAGATGCGGTCCCAGAGATCCATGAGATCGCACCCGGAGAGAAACTTGGACCCGCCGGTGCGGCCGTTTATGGTGACGAGGTGGCCGAACCCATTGCCGTGGACGAGCCCATGGAGGAGGTGGTCGTTGCGCAGGAGCGCGTCCCCGCTGAGCGGCCGGTCCCACTCCTCATCCGTGGGGATGATCAGGTGGTACCTCCGCTTTGACACCCAGTGATGCCCCCATCCTGCAGCTTAAATATTCCCATAATAATTTCCATCTTGTCTTGTTAATTAATTAATTATTATTATTATATATTTATTAAATTAAATCACTATGAAGATTTAAAATGTGTAAAGACAATTTTACCAACCAATTATAACCTCAGCAGTAAAATGACCAAAAACTCCCCGGAGAAACTTTAAATCAACTAAGGGCAAAATTGTAAAAAAGAACGAAGAGAACACCAGCCAATAAAATCCCCCGAATCCGCTCCACTTCGCTCGAAAGATCGAAACCCCCAGCAACAAAACCCTCATTCGTTGTCCATCATCAATAGAGAGAGAGAGAGAGAGAGAGAGAGAACCCCAAATCGATCAGATCCCACAAAACCCTAGTTCCCCAATTCAATGAAGATAGAGAGAGAGAGAGATGTAGAGAGAGAGAGAGAGAGAGGGATCGGACCGACGCAGCGGCAGTAGTCGCAGAGGGGGCGCGGGGAGAAGCGGACGCACTCCTCGACGGTGTAGAGCGGGGCGACGGCGCCGGAGTGCTCGTGGACGAGGAGGGTGCACCAGGTGGGCATCCCAGCGGTGGCGCCCTCCTCCGAGTCGCCGCACTCGCGCACGAACTCCCGCACGTTGTCCCGGAACGCGCCCCCGAAGCCCCCGCCGCCGCCTCCGGGAACGTCCGCAGCCCGTAGATCTTCGACCGCACCCTCTTCTTCGCCGTCGGATCCGCCACCTCCCGCGGCGGCGCCATCGCCAAAGCGCTTCCTCTATCTAGGTCGTCGTCTTCTTCTTCTTCTTCTTCTTCTCCTTCCTCTGCTCTTGCCGCCCTTCGAATTTCGAACGCGGACGCGCGTGGGAATAAGGTTAAAGTGTAGGGGTATTTAGGTAATTATAGGGGGAGGATTTTCACCTCCGTGTGATCGGACGGCTTGGTTTGATCACGTCCGCGAATGCGGCCAATTAGGGCCGTCGATTCACCTCTCGGATGATGGCGTGGCGGGATGTTTGGGGGGGGGGAGGAGGCTGAAGGGAAAGAGTTGGTTTGGTTGTTATCTTTCAGTTGGAGCGCAATTACTGAATAGACCCGAACCGGTGGGTTGAAGGGACTCACGGCTAGGGGTGTAAACGAGCCAGAAACAACATGCATTGATCATTTCGTTATTAAGCAGGCAGAAACGCTGAAGCTGATTAATTAAAATATTAGCGAAAAATTTAGGCTTTTGTGTTGTTCGTTTAATAAGCAGACATCTATTATTCATGTTGTAAATGACAAATAAAAAAAAAAAAAAAAAGATTAAATATATTAAACAAATAAATTTATAAAATTTTATTTATTAGATTTTGATCTAATAGTTAAAATTTTATATATAAATGAGTCTTTTTATAATTAAGCTCGCATTTATATTTTTATTTTACTAAAAATTAAATAATAAAAATATATATTATATATAATTATTTATTTATATATAAAAATATAAATTAAATAAATTATATAAATATAAAATATGTCTATCGAGTTATAGCCGTTGTTACGGCGGCGACTATCATTCGTGTTCGGCTCGTTTATTAAACGAATGAAAAATTTAGCTCGTGTTCGGCTCGTTCTTAAACGAGGCCGATCTCGTTTCATTTCGGCCGACAGGTGACTCGCGAACAGCGAGTTGGATTGCCACCCCTACTCACGGCCAACAAAACTCTCATACTCTCTATCCGTGACTATCGTACTAGTAACACATTTTATTAGTAAACATCAATCATATATTTTTTAAACTAAAAATATAATAAAAATATTTTTTTATTAACAAAAGTCTGATGTTTATGTCCGTTCAGAACAGGCTCGATTTTGCCCAAAATAATGGGGCCAGACCGGATTGGAACAGGAAAATCTAAACTCTCCACCAAGTTTATTAGATTTTCTCCGGTCTAAACTTTTAACCTCTCGCCCACCAAAAGTCCGCTCTAATTCAATATGCTGGACCGGACGTTATCTGGTTCACCTTGTCATGCCCCGAATTATAGTGGAAGTTCGGATTACGTCTCTTACGTCAACAGATCTTATACATACGAAACATCAATAAAATCTGTCCAACAAAATTAATTAAAATCTAACAATAGTAGGTATCGGAGAAAAATAAAAACTTTATACTATAGCAATACTGTAAAAATATACATCATCTCCGACCACTCTAATTTTCAAGCTACTGTACATACTGCTATATACACTGATAGGTGGTCCAACTACACACACAAAAAAGGTAGGAGATGCTAACTATCCACAATTCCCGTATCTCGATCAGTCGTTTGTGCCGAAGGATCTAAAATAAAATATTAATAAAAATGGTATGAGAATTATAATCAATTGTTCTCAGTGGGTACGATCGGCAAAGCCAACGGTCTACACCACTAGGTCTATAAAAGACAAAAATAGTAAATGACTGAGCAGTGTAAATAAATAAGTACTAATATGAATAGTTGCTTAAAATAATTACTGCTATTATGCCTCTACAATATAACTAAAATCTTCAATTCATATATATTATGCATCAATTAGTTACTGAATAAAATATTGTAATAAGACCCAATCATAGTAACCAACTCAAGGTCTAGCCTGCGTCGCCTCATGTTCAGCACCCACCTATAGTGGTTCGCTATCACGCAGACTACTGTCTGGCGCATATCATAAAAATATTTTATAGCCTAATATTCAGAGTGGCACTCGCGGGGCGCTACCCCAACCGACTATAGTATCACTGTCAAATTCAATATAGCATACGGGCTGTAGTCAAATACGATAGTCAAACAGATCATGATAATACTGCCATAATATCCAAAATACAGTTATAGTTTCACACTATCTGTAGCTGTATATTGATCTTTAGAAAAATATCACATATATATGTCTCAATTTATTATACCGGCATGCGTCAAAATATCACTATTATCTCAATTATATCAACAGTTCATCTCATAGGTTAAATAATATAATATAGTATAGAAATTTGTCCGTCAATTTTGATAATACGAAACTCACCTATATCACAAATCCAAGAAACATGGCGATAATCGAAATAGTTAGATGATATGCTACAGCTCTCCCAATCTGAACGATAACCACGAAATCAGCCCCTAAAATGTATTAAAAAAATCAATTTCTAACTCTCAATTTCTACCAAAAATTTATCAAAAGAAAAAATAAACACGCAGGATCATGGAAGCTCGCTTCTACGTGGATTCCACCTACTTCAAATGCAAAAATGTTAAAAAGTCCCTCAAAATTATGTATTTCAATTTTAGTCTTCTACAATTAAATCTTAAATTTTTTAGTCCGATTTTGTGTTTATTTTACACCAAAACGTCCCCAATTTAGAAAGTACTATAAAACAAAAATACTAACTAAAAAAATTTATACTGTAACCTTACTAATTTGCTAAGATTCGGTGTATCACACACCCAAATTTCAATATGGCAGTTTTGATTTAGTCAGATCTATTCATCTTGCTTAGATCACTAGCACTCTCTAAGGGAAGTATATGGGTGATATTTTGTGCATAGGATAATTTTGATGCTGATCTATGACGGAAATGTACAACGGTGATTTCTTGTACGTAGGATAATTTCGCTACTTATCTACGACATGATGCTTTCAATTCTCTCAAATCGGATAGTACAAATATAGCTTGCCGTTGTTTCATATACAGAGTTTTCTTCTGCTGTCGCTGTGGACAAAATAAAGCTATCCTTGAGTATCTCTTGGGTTTGGCAAATATAATGGCTTGTTAGCTAATAAAAGAATTTTTTTTTTTTGTTGTGGTGAGAAAATTGAAATAAATATTCAAGCTTAAAAACAATTCTACTCAGATAGATAATCACTATTGGAGAGAAAAGCACCACAAAAATAAAAAAATAAAAAAAAGAAACTCTAGAAACACCATTACACTACACAACCAATCCAATACTCATACATACTTTACCTAACTGCTTTTATTTAGACAACTTAAAGTCATTGCTTGAACTTGTTTTGCTACATTTGATGGACCTTGAAATCTCTAGTTTATGGAAACAACTTGTAGCACACTGGACCTCTGCAAATTGCGAGGTTCGAGTGTTTGGTTGGGATTCTGAACTTTTCCACACTTGGTGGAGGGTCGTTGACGGTGTTCTAACCCACGGTTCAAAAATCCAGGAATTTTTCTAAGTCCTGAGGGTTTTTCCTTTCGGGGACCGGTCCCTGATGGGAGAGATCGGTCTCCCTTGACTGATGTTGTGGTAGGCTTGTGGCGACCGGTCTCCGGGCCCGGGAGATCGGTTCCCGTACATAGTTTTTGCTGGAGGGTCCTGAGGGACCGGTCTCTGGCCTGGAGAGACCGGTTCCCGTACGCGTGTTTGCCAGGGAGGTCTTGAGGGACCGGTCTCGACTAGTAGAGACCGGTCTCTGCGCCCGAAAACAGCTCAGACCTGGCTGTGTACAGTGTTGATTGTTGAGGGACTTAGCTGGATTTTGTTACATTAGAGGGCCTATATGGTCACTCCTCTTCCTCTCCCCCTCATTTCTCTCCTTCACATTCTCTCTTACACCCTAGAAAGAGAAGAAGAAGGAGGAGAAGGAGAAGGAGAAGAAGGAGAGCTTGCATTTGGAGGACTTTGGAGCATCTTCCTCTCCCTCTTTGCTCACCATTGGAGGCGTGGAGCTCATGGTTGGAGCTTTGTGAGGATTGAACCTTCAACCCTAGAGCACTTTGAGCTTGGTTTGGAGCATCCTAGAGATTAGTATCTTGATCTCTCCATCTAGTTTGGAGTTTTGTTGTTTTTTGGTAGATGAAACCCTAGAATGAAATTTTAAGATTATTTTTGGGGCTTTTCATTTTGAGGCTTTTAGATCTTGTTTGATAGGTGTAGAACCTTCCTTTGAGTTGAAAGTGAAGTACTCCAACCCTCTTTTTGGATTTAGAAGGATTTTCTACACATAAGTGAGTTTTCTTCACCATTTTCTTGAGATAGTTAATGATTGAACACATGGTTCATCATGTCGATGTTGTAACACTTTTAGTCTACATCTTAGGGTGCTAGGAGGCTAGATCGAAGCTTCGTTAGAGGATCAAAAGGCCGAGCGAAGCACTTGGTGGGTTTGGCTTGTTGAGGATAGGAGAAAATATCTCCTATGCGGTTATTTGGCTTTGTTTATCCATTTTGCATGCATATTCATGCTAGATAGAATTTATGAAAATTTTGGAATACTTAAAATGCATGCCTTATGTATCATAAAATTTTCACTCTATATAGAAGAACATCTTGGTTGTTTTGCATGCATGTGATAAGTGTTCATCTTTGCAAGTTGAGGACATGTCTCTTATGTTTGGAAGATCTCAAATTATGTATTTGTTGACATTAAACGTATGTTTGAACTTAGAAAGATTAAGTGTCATCAAGAGGCACTTAACTTAGAAAACTATAAAACTGCAACATAGAGACTTGAGATTAGGCCTTTTACTTACATGTTTACTCGTTTAGTTTTAGGGCTTAGTGGTGCACTCAACTGAAGTCAGTAATTGTCCACTGGAAATTATTATTTAATAGTTCTCACACCCTTTGTTTTATGTTATGTTACAGAACCTTCGCCACCGGCGGAGGTACGGGATCACGGCAAGGGAGTCACGTCTAGCTAGAAAGCTTCAACTTTTACTTTATCTAGGTGGTTTTCTCTCTTGTTGTTTTGTGAGAGAGGGAGATTTTTATATCCATGCTTAGAGACCACCCATGTACTATTCATAGCTATTGTTTTTGGGATCTCCTGTTGTATTTACTTTATAGTTTTATAGTGGATGTTAGCTTTTTACTTGTTCCTATTCTAGAATCTAGTTGTCATTTTCGCTCTGATACTTCTAGATACTCTTTTACTGTTATTTTATTTATCGTTTTATAGTAGATGCCTTATATGTTATGTTTTAGACGTACGGCGGGTCTGGACACGTGCCGGGCGGGCTTCCGCTGGGTCCCGAGGCGTGACACAACTTTAATTTTAGAAATGTTCAAAGAAACTCAACTAAAGGAAAAAAAAAAAAGTCTTTTCTTAAAGAAAAGGCAGCAATCTAACTACTGCTTTTACTAGGAAAATGAGTTTAGAGGAGGAAGAAGGGGTGGCAGCGGTGTCTAATAAACTAACTTGTTACGATATATTTAGCATATTATGATATGTTACGATATATTTAACATCTTATGCTATATTAGAATATTGTATATTATTTTTATATATAGAGTAGGATTATATAATATATAATCCTAATTGTATTATCACTATAATAAGCAATGTTACTATAGTAGACTTATCTTTTGTACTATATATTTTCATCAATTCAACCGAAGAGGGTATACTTTTTTGCCCTTCTTATATGGTATTAGAGCGGGAATCCTAATTTGGGGATATTGATCCATAACTACTATCCACCACAAATGTTACTTTCTTTCATAGGTGTTTTCTTTTCGGTATTCTATTATTTTTTTCATCTTGTGGCTTGTTGGTGCTGCCTGGTCCATCCTTGGTGCTGCTCGAACTCGTGTTCTCTTCCTGGTGTTGTTAGGTTCCTCTCTGGTGCTACCCAGTTCACCCCTGGTGTTGCCAAGTTTCCCTTTGGTCCTCCCTAGTGTTGACTGGTTCATCTTTGGGTCTGCGGTGACTCTCGACTTTTCCCTGGTGCCATATGATCCTTCTGAATTGCCTCTGCTGCTACTTCATTTTATGGATGCTCGGTTTATTCTTCCTTCTCATCTATTACTTTTCGGGTTTGCCTTTTTTCCTGTCTTATGGTAAATCATCTTTCTCTCGGTGGTAAACATATCTTCATCTCTTTCAAATTTACTAATTGTTAATATCAAAACTCTCATACCATTAGAACTCATTGATTCCACATATCCAGTGTGGAAACAAATCTTTCTCAATGAATTGGAGAGTTTTGATGTTACTTCATATATGGATGGAACTGGTATTATATCTTCACAGATTATTGATACCGTTGATAAGAAAGTGATTACAAGTTCAGAATACTTAAGTTGGAAGAGAGAAGACACTACTATATTCTTATGAATTAATGCTACTCTATCTCTTAGTATATTACAAATGGTTATTTCTAGTCCTACTAAAACTGCATATGATGCATGAAAAATCATTGAGGCATATTTTTTTGATAAAACTGCTTTCATGGCTTGCTCTCTAAAGTTTGAATTATGAAGTATCAAGAAAGGTTCGATGAGTATGAGTGATTATATACAAAAGATCAAATCGATTGGTGATGCTCTCCAAGTGATTGGTGAAAGCTCGCCGAGCGATTAACAAAACTGAGTAAGACCATAATTTGGTCATGACTGTTCTTCTAAGGCTATCGGAAGAATATAGGAAAATTTTACTTAATTTTCAACATTTGTAAAGTTAAATTTCGAATAATATTATTTAAAAATTCAATCAAATTTTTAGTTTGGATAGTTCTTTTATAAATACTTATTTTAAGAATAAAAGTTGGATAACTTATTTCAAATTGAAGAATAGGTGAAGATGTCTTTGCATTGTTCAAATAGAAAATGCTTCTTGTACACTAAAAAAAAAAGGTGTGTAGATTTTACACCCTTTTTCTAGAGTTGATAAAAATTCAAATAATTTTTAACAATAATAAAATGGAAGCTGATGTGATAAGTAGAATATTAATAGTTTTGGTATAGAGTGGTACACCCCATTTTAGGGTAAATCTATGGCATTGCTTTTCTAAATTTGATTGGAGAAAGAAAAACTATTACATGCATCTGGTACATATTAATACTTTATACATTGCAATTTATATTAGATGATTAATGATTAATATTCTAATATCAAAATTTAATTAAATAATATGATCTACAAAGTCTAATATCTAATAATTTTAATTATATTTGATGAATTAATCTTAAAATCTTTATTAAAGAGTTTTACGTATATGGTGTATGTACAAATATATACTTGGTGTAATGTTTAATAGGATGCACTCGTAATTCTAAGAGAGGAGAAATCTTTATTTACACCTGGCGTATACCAATACTTCATATTACATGATTGATGGAATAGTTGATAATTAATATTATAAAATAAAGTAAAATATAATATAAGTAATATAAAATATTTAAATAATTTATTATACTACAAAATTTTATTTTTAATCCACATTTTCAGAGTTGATTTACAGTGCAATGGTGTGTCCAAAATTTTTAGAGGATATGTTGCAAACTTCCATTGGTTTATGCTTTAATTTGATTCATTAATTGGCAACGTAGTGATCTCCTAATATATTTTGTGATATGACCCAATCTTCAAATAATGTTTGTATAGATAGATATAGATAGATAGATAAATTTACTACTATATACTACGACATTTTTTCAGAAGGTAACAAAATAATTATTTTCTAACTAATTTTTATACAATTATCATCAAATTTATTATTTTAGATTAAAATTAACAATTCTATTAAGAGATATCTATTCGATAGTAATTTAATAAAAAGGTCATCAAGATAAATTTATTAAATGAGTTTATCAAATTATGTTTAATTATTTTTTTCATTAATATATTTTTTCTGGTTAATTCTTGTCAATATAGGTCGAATATATAATGTGCTATATATTCAACTAGTATCTTTTAATGGAATATGATCTTTTGTCTACAATAATATATTTTGTTGCCTATAGTGGAGATTTTGACAAAAAGAAAACTTTAACTGGTAGCTTGAAAAAAATATATAATATACAAAATAATAAAAATTCTAAATTATGCTGCAATGTAATTAAGCTTGCTAACAATTACGTATTTTGAAAAAGTAATGCTATATATTTATAAAATTAAGAATGAATATAAATTTTACATTGTGGGCGGTGGTTAGGTTTTCACCCTCTCAACATTTTAAATTGTTGTATTTAGTACCCCTCCATTAGGATTATTTTCAATATTATAAATTTAAAAAATTATATAATTTTGGCTAAATTATAGATAACTCTTATAAATATCCAATTTTTTTTAAACTTTTCCTCTTTAATTTTCCAAAACCTACATTTTACCACGAGTTGTTGCATTAGCCTCTCTTCATCAAGATTCCATTACTATTCCGTCCATTTCTTATACTTTATAGCGAAAATATCTTTTAAAATGATAGAAGTATATTAAAAATTATTTTTTGTTTATATAAGAAATAAAGGTAATTTGATTTTTTTCCTCTCCACTAACGTCGTACCTCTGAAAATAGTTCTACAAATTTAGAAAGGTAAAATATTATTTTTTTAAAAAATAAGTATTAAGAGTAAAATCTAGGCTTTTTTGCATAAAAAATCCACTTATTTTGGACTTTTGCAAAATCGGGCCACCTTTTTTGTTTTTGCAGATTCGGTCAACTTTTTCAGCAAACTGACCAAAATACCCTTATACCTTTTTCTCTTTCCTTTTTTTTTTCGTTCTTTTTTTCTTTTTCTTGCCGGAGACGGCGGAAAGGCGGCAGCGGCGATGCGCGCGACAGGCGAGCGAGCCGAGCCGGAGCGTGAGGAGCACGCGGGGAGGCGGGCGAATGACGGCGCGGTGCGGCCGATCGGCGCGACGACCCGGCGCGAAGCGAGCTCACTCGGGAGAGAGAGTTGAGAAGAAGAAGAAGAAGAAGAAGAAGAAGAAAAGAGGAAAAAAAATCGAGAAAGAAGAAGAAGAAAAAGAAGAGGAAAAAAAAATCGAGAAAAAGAAGAAGAAGAAGAAGAAGAAGAAGAAGAAAAATAAAGAAATAGCGTAACGGTGTAAAAAATAATAAAAGAAATAGTGCAATGGTGTAAAAAATAGAAAGAAAAAGAAGAGAGAAAGAGAAGAAAAATTATGCAATTTTGAGCGAAATAGTGCAAAATTGGATAAAATTATGCATTTTTTCTTCTTTTCCTCTTCTTTTTCTTTCTTTTTTTACACTATTACACTATTTTTTTTATTTATTTTTACACCGTTACACTATTTCTTCTTCTTCTTCTTCTTCTTCTTCTTCTTCTTCTTCCTGTTCCAACTCTTCTTCTTCTTCTTCTTCTTCTTCCCCGATTTTTTTTTCCTCTTCTTCTTCTTCTTCTTCTTCTACTTCTTCTTCTTCTTCTTCTTCTCAACTCTCTCTCGCCTTCGCCCGAACGCCCTCGGGTGTTCCGGGGGTGGCGCGTGGTGGAGGTGGGGGCGTCGGCGGACCCCACGGGCGCCGGGTCGGGCGGGGCCTTCGTGCTCGGGACGAGCGCGCGCGCGCTCTGCTCGCGCGCGCGTTCCTGTCGCCGCGCGCCCGCCGAGACGCTCCTCCGCGACGCCGTGGCGCTACGGGAGCGCTCGCGCCATGTTCGAGCGGGCGAGGAGCGCTCATCTTCGTGCTCCCAAGCAAGAGGCCGCGGAGCCGCGTCCTCGCCGCCTCCGGCGGTGGCGCCGCGCGACCGGCGCGGCGGCGGCGTAGAGCCCGGGGGCGGAGCGGGCGGTGCTCGGCGCGGCGCGGCGGATGAGGCGGAGGCGGAGCGGGTGGTGAGGAGTGCGGCGAGTGGGAGTGGCGCGCGCCGTAGTTCAGGCTCTGCGCCTCCACTCGTCTTGGAGGCCGTGGGCGAGGACGTCGAGGCCGTAGAGGAGGGCGGCGCGGGGGCTGGCGATGGCGGCGGTGTCGAGGAGGCGGCGGTCCGTCCCCTCCATCGTCGCTCTTTGGGAAGAAAAAGGAAAAAAAAGAACGAGAAAAAAAAAAGAGAAAAGAGAAAAAGACATAAGGGTATTTTGGTCAGTTTGCTAAAATAGTGGACCGAATCTGCAAAAATGAAAAAGGTGACCGGGTTTTGTAAAATTTCAAAATAAGTGAATTTTTTATGCAAAAAAGCCTAAAATCTATATACAATTTTCTCCTTTCAAAATGACCTCCATAAATTTACATTTCAGCTATCCAAAATTCGATAATAAAAGTCTAGAAGGGAGCAAGTGGCAAATGGTTTGATGGTTGGTACCCGTGACCCAAGTTTGAATCCTAGTTGATTCACATTTCTAGCTAAGTTTATTTCTAAATGAAATAAAACGAAGCGGTAGCCTGCTACCTATCTCTCTCAAAAAGAAAAAAAGAGAAAAAAGAAAAGAAGTCTAGAAGGGAGGAGGTAATTGCACCGGCAATGCAGCAGACCCCATTTCCCTTCCTCCCTCCCGCTTTCTCTCTCTTCTCTCTCACTCTCTTGCTTCGAAAGTCGCCCGAATCCCTTGCCGACTAAGAAACGAAACGAGGGACAAACTATAATAACAACTGGTC
This sequence comes from Aechmea fasciata, assembly GCA_025177825.1. Classification (NCBI taxonomy): domain Eukaryota; kingdom Viridiplantae; phylum Streptophyta; class Magnoliopsida; order Poales; family Bromeliaceae; genus Aechmea; species Aechmea fasciata. Next base: position 10,269,719 of record CM045939.1, read on the forward strand.
GCCTTCTACAACCGTCCCATTTTAGAGAGAAAGAGTGAGAGAGAGAGAGAGAGAGGAGAGAGAAAAAGCTCGAGAGAGTGCAACAATGGCGTTGCAGTGGGTGATCCTGTCGTACGTGGTCGCGGCGGAGGCGGTGGTGGCGCTCCTCCTCACCTTCCCCGCCCCGAAGCCCCTCAAGTCTCGCCTCGTCGGCCTCATCGCCCTCGTGCTTCAACCCGCCTCCGGGATCCTCCCCTTCGTCGCGTTCCAGCTTCTAGGTTAGGGTTTCGCCCCCCTCCCTCTTCCTCTCCTTCCCCGCGATCGAATCGTGGTTCTTCGTGGATTTTGATCTCTGTTGGTGTAGATTTGTATTGGAAGAACGAGCACCGGTTGATGTGCACCTCGGAGATCTGCACCGCCGAGGAGAGGATTCGGTACGAGAAATCGGTAAGTAGGGCCTTTAACTAGTGGCTTCTTTTCTCTTTTTTCTCATCTTTTTTTCTATGATACTATGTTTGGGTTGAGGTATGGATTGTTAAGAATTCGATCTTTCGCGGGGTGTTTGTGTGTGGGCGTTGGTTGTTGAAGGACTTCGAATTGAAGTTGTGACATGATTTAAGCCTGTTGATTCGATCTATAGCAGAATTTGATGAATATCTTGGGTGGGGAAGGGTGAGTTTTGTGGTATAGACGGTGTGAAATTTGTCGGGAGGAAGTGATGTGAATTTGATCAAATTTTCGTGCAGAAATGAATTCTGAATTAAAACACTCTGTTGGGGGACTCCTTTTCTTTAAGAGGAATTAGGCAGATTTGTTCCCCCCACCCCCGCCATGGAGAAAGATGATAGCATTTAACTATTGTTGACATCTTGTATCTTTGCCTTTTCCAACCATGACGGTCTGAAGATACAACTAGCTGTTCGTGCATTTTGTCTATGAAGCAAATACTAAGTAGATCCATTACAATGATTAATTCCTATCATATGTTGAAGAAAGTTTTTTCCTCTTTGCTAAAGCATTTCTACAATTGTTTTTTTACTGCCAACTAAATTTGTCAGTCCAACTATGTGGTCTGGTCTCTCCTGACATCTCCTTTGAACCTATTTGGTTCAGGAATAAGGCAGGGACAATGGGGTACACCCCTTAGATTTATAGTTCTCCTATTAATGAGTTATTCTGGAATAATCTGTTAAGAGGAGAGGACAGTCGTTCTACCCTACCCACTGAAACTAATGTTCTCTACTCTTTTCGCCTCTAGAACAACTAAATAATTAGCTAAATAATTAACTAGTTAACTTATCAAATTACTAACTCGTAAGCAGTTACTAACCAATTAAGTAATTAACTTATTGTTCATATTTGATAGCTAATGAAGTAATTAAGTTAACACGTTTATCCATTAAATAATGCTAATAATTATCTATTAATGTTTGGCCAGTTAATCAGTCAACTTATTATATAATTACTTGACTAATTAACTAAGTAATATAACTAATAACTTGTTGACTTCTTATTTGTAGTTAAATTAACTATTCAACTAGTTCATGTGCTTATTTATTTATTATTGCCTTAACATTATGTAGATTAATTAATAACTTATGAAACTATTATTTAATGAGTAATTTGATGCTAATTAGTAAAAGTACCTATATTATGCTACTCTCACTATTTTGGCCTAGGCGCCTAGCCATCCAAATGTTATTTTTCTTACCACTCGGAATAACCTAGTTCCTGGCTAAACATAAATTTGTCTAGTTCTTGGTTATTCCAATAATTGTACCTCCTCCAGAAATAAGCGAAAATAGATTATTCTCGAACCAAATAATATCAGGGATGCCTTTAGCCATTGTTATGATGCCTATATTATTTGATCGTGCTGTATCAAAGTTAGTCGGTTTGCACTTTAGCCTCCAAAGTGAGAGAGCTTAAGGATGAAGAAAAAAGTGGATTTAGATACGGAAGGAGTCTTTCCTTAATGATTTCCTGAAACAAAGAACTGCATATTTCTAGGCTTTAAGGCCCTTGATTCATTCAAATGCAATTTATACCATATAAAGACAACAATAGTAAAAAAAAAAAAAAAATCTATTTTCACTTTTCCCTAATTCACTCTTCAATTCCTGTTAGGCAGAGTTAGCTATATGAATGCTAAACTAGATAAAATGTTGTGGTCGTGACATATATCATGGTTCATTCTACTATGAATTTTCAAATCGTTGAGGCTTGTGAGATAAAATGACTAGATACTGCTGTAATGTTGTATTCTGTAGTTGGTACTAACTTGTACAGTATGTAAGTATGGTGTCTATTTCATTTGAAGGTTGCTCTACAAAGTAGTTTGTACTTGAAATTTATCCGTTCAAAAACTATATCTAGTAAAAAAGGTACATTAACTTATTGATATATGAAATTTGAGTTTGGTATAAATACTTTTATCTCCGGAAATTTTTTTGTGTTTTATGATCAAACATTATAAATTGCTTGTTTGCATGATACTATGTTGTACAATGTCTAAGACTGTTCCTTGATGTCACTATCTTATATTTCTTGAGTTGAAATGAATATTTTCTTGCGAGGAATGTAAAACTTGCCTTGCTTAGTCAAAATAGTGGATATTGGTATGATGCAATATATTGATATTACAGAGAGTGAGACTAGGATCCTTTTGAGAGGATTTGGTCTCGAATCCTTCTCAAATTTAATCTTAGTGTGATAAAAATGATGATTGGTGCTTTTGGAAATAATCTAGAGCCTGCAAACTTTCTTGAAACCAAAAATCATGGAAGTTTGATACCTTTTACATATGCCTCTAGCAAAGAGAAAAATGAGCGATGTAAATTGAATAGCTTAAAAGCCTTAGCGTGAAAGATCTCTATTGGAATGCAAGTCATGAGTCCTCATTTTTTTATGAAGACATCAAAAAGTATTTTCTAACAAAATTTCAACTTAACTTGAATCATATTTAACAATTAGCTAGCAACTCCATCCAATCAACCGTTGAAATGGTCCCAATTTGAGAGAGCTTGATAGGTTAGCAGCATGCATTGAAATTTCATGAAATTTGGTTTCTAGCATCTTGTAATACTCTAGAACGCTAACAACTCCGATCGTCTATCAAACACTCCAAAAATGATTTCGAGAAGGAATTGATCCCAAATCCTCTCAACAGGATCATAGTCTTTTGCTACTAAATAAGTGGAGAAATTATAGTGCTGAATATGTGACTAGTTTTATTGAAGGTATTATATTGTGAGGCTATTCTAGTCCGTACTTGTTAGGAATTCTTTGGAGATAAAGAACAAATGTATTGGCAATGTTTAGGTGGCTTTTATAGAGGGTCAAAGCAGGACTTATGTATGGCTGGTAAAGAAGATTGCAAAAGGTTTTTGATTAAAGCAGTTGATGAAAATGTGATGGCTCTTAACTTGGTAGAGGATATGACTCTAACTAGTTTGAGTTGTGGAGTATATGATAATTTCAATGAGTTGGAACATATAGTTTTGCACTTGTTTTTTGTAGTAGATGATAATTTATTATGCATTCTCTCTATTTATTTTTGGGATAATTTCATATAGCTCCCTGTAAAAGATGCCTCTCCAAATTTATCTGTACACAATTTAAGTTATCACATTTTTCAAAAATTTTTGTTGTTTGCCAAAGTACTTTTGATCTCTCTTAGAAAGTTGTGGCTAACCATGGGTCAAATGTTTAACACTAGTTAGTTTAAAAGTAAAAGACTTTTTTACCCCTTATTTATAATTCCCAATTACAAACCCACCTACCGTGTCACCGCTGACGGCTTGATGCCTCAATGTCCGTCGCCGATGCCGATGCCGATGCCGATGCCGATGCCGATGCCGACGCCATCGCCATCGCCATCGCCGATCTTGGCAACATGGCTGTAGAGGGTGTCAACCTTGCGATCTTTGGCCTCGAGCGTCGCCCTTGTGCTCTCACCGCTCGATCCGATGACTGCTCTGATATGTGCCGCCGCCGCCCCCGCTGCCGGGGAGGATGATGACGATGGTGACGATAGAGTAGGTAGATCCTCACGTTGGTGACGAGATCGGGCGCCTTGACGGTGACAAAGTTTGATCGGACGATCTCTGACCCTTCGCCTCTCCGTCGCTGTTGCTAATGACAATGACGTCCTCTCCGATTGCTGGGGCCAAGGCGCTTTGTAGTGTTCCCTAGCACCTTCTCCATCTTGCCGGGTGTGGTAGCATCGTCGGTGGCAGTGGCACTGGCGTTGGATATGGCAGACTCCCCATAGAGATGAGAGATAGAGGAAGAAGAGATGGTTTTGAGGGACAAATTTGCAATGGCAGAAGGATTATTTCACAGGTTCGCTAGTTAAAATAATAACGACAACAAAGTAGAGGGGCATTTTGCATCAATTAGAATTTTTGGAGTGATAAATCTGACAATTTAAACTTTGTAGGGATAAATTTGGGAGGGCAGCTCTTTATAGAGAGTTGTATGACATTATCCTTTTATTTTATGTGCTGTTTTTACAATATCAAGTTAAATGGGAAAAAGCTAGTACACTTCTTAAGGCCTTAAATTTGAGATAACTTTTTAGGTAAGCTTAATCATGTGACATCAATGAGCCTATTGCTAACGTTTTAAATCATACCAAGCTTTTTATGCTTTCCTAGTACATTATAGATTTATAGTGACCGCATGGTTTTTCTTTTAGTATTTTCAATTACTTGGATATTTATGGTTAGTTTGATGCTTAAATATTTGAGCAAGCATGCATATTTAGAGATTCAGTAGTTGACTTTGATTGGTAAAACTGTCGTTAAAGCTTCAAATTTCCCCAAGTATTTGTTATATGTTTTCAATTTTTGAGGAACTTTCTCATCTATAAACTAAACCATATTTCTGAAATTAAAGGGAGCTTCTATATGTGGGGCATGATGGGACCCCATATCATTTACAGAGAAAGCAAGTACAATGGAGTCAAATAGGTGGTCCATGTTTAAAAGTCCTAATTTACATGTATGTACTCTATATAATGGCCATATAAAGAATAAACACATGGTGAAATTCTCTTTAACATAAAGAAACATTTAGTGCTTTCTCAATTAACTCTACTCACATTGCACTTCTCTAGAAGTTCCAGCCAGACCTAATTGGCTTGAAGTCCCAAGTAATGGCGGATTGTGCTATCCCAAGTTCTAGCAAATATATTTTTTCCAGTTGATTGGAAATACTGGGACTGACGTGTTCTTCATTTTCTGTTGACCGCATTTTTCTCTGTTTCAATATGAATGATCTTGGTTGAGGCTTCTGGGACAGTTCAAGAACTTCATGTTGCTAGATTCGAAAGGAACAATTGGTTGAATTGAACAAATGTCAATACAATGAATCTGGACTTTCTTTACAAGCTTTTTTTTTTTCGTTTCTTTTCATTAGTGTTATAGTATCTCTCCTTTTATTCTTTCTCCCCTGTACTTCCATAATTTTTTTGATCATTTTGGTGGTCTTAGCCATTAAATTTTTTAGGTGAGTGCAAATAAACTGAAATAGCAATAAACATTTGCTTTGAGTCCTATCTTGTTGGAAAGATATGTAGGTAGCTTATTCTTTTACCATCTCCTTGAATTACCTTATGGTAATCAGAAGATTATATTCCTGACAAATGCTACTATAATTCACAAGCTAAGAGTCCCGCATTTACATATGTTTGGAAGGCTCATATTACATGATGTCTGGAATTTAGTTTGTTAATTCAAGCAATTTGGTTGTGGTTATGTTTTATCAAGTTGGTATTACTAGTTTGCTAGTTAGGTATTATACAAATCCTTTCCTACAAGATCCTTTACTTTTAGGTAATCTCGCGTGATATTGTGTTTGTTATTGCATAACTTCACCTTCGAATGTTTTAGAACTATTAGTAAATGACACTTTATTATTTTAAAGAGAACAACGATCTCTTTGTTCTTGGTAGAAGCTGCAAAACAATTTGATGATTAGCGTACCAAGCAATTTAAATGCCGTAAGTATAAAATTGTGGATGTAAAGTTGTCAATATGCCAAATGTTAATTGTACTTGCATCAGATATGGAGATATTATAGTGTAGCCCAATGCAGCCATGCAATCTTAACGAAGCCCACAAACCACCTTGGCACGGTGATGAAGCTTAAGCGGACCACCTAATTAAGTATGATGACGAATGAGAGCAATGTAGCACTCTGCTTTTTCCTATGCGAATGCATATGAGTACTTGGAATCCTTATATTGATGAATAGGAATGTGCGTTGGCAATTGAAATTTGTCGTGTAGCTTATATGTTGTGTTGGTTCTACTGATTTTGGATCTTGTACAAAGGGCCTAGGTGGTGGGTAAAATAGATGATTTGGGTGGAATTTAAATAACTGATTTGAGTGTAATTGGGAGACAATTAGAGCTACTTGTTTAGATAGTACTCGTTGGTATCTTTTCTAGGGTGATACATCCAACAATTCTCATGCAGTATACTAGGTGTGGTAAAGCTCCTAGATAATGAGTATTATTGATTTAATCTATCTATCATGTGATAATGCTGTCTCTTTCCTTCATATTTTAAGAACTATAAATTTAATCTTTTTCTCTGCAGATGTTCAAAGCTCAAAGGAATGTCATCCTCTGTGTCTCAGCATGCCTTCTTTATTGGTAACAATAATATATTCCTGCAAGTTGGTATGCAGCTCTTCTGCCACTATCATTCTTAAAAGTCATTGTTTTTGTATTGCACGAACAGGTGCATTTACCGCATTTGCAAGTATCACAGGGACGTTAAGGAGTTGGAGGAGGCTGAAAAGCGCCTTAAAGCTGAGTAACTGATGAGTTCCAGGTTTGTAACAGTTGATTATATTGAGATGAAAACATTAATGTTTATTTGCTTTTGGTTATCGATGGAATTCCTCTCAAATTTATTTGTTTGGTATTAATGGGTGATTTTGGTGTTATGCAGTATTGCTATTCAAGTAGCTTGTTGTTTTGGCTGTTTTTGGTACCAGATATATTTGAATAAATTGTGGACCTGTACCAAGAATCAGAAAAAAATGATTTCAGAGGTTTAGAGTTGTCAGCATGACCATAATAATATTTCTTTATGTCATCTTTATCTAGTTAAGTATTTCAATGTTTTATTTAGGAAAATTGTGCTTTTCCATGCAATGTTTGTATCTGTCTCAATCCGGCAATGGCAATATCACACTTGTCACGAAGGAAAAAAAACAATACTATGGAGATTCTTTTAACAAATTGTACTGATGAGTTCCACATATTAATAGCCATGGTTTTGTGAAATGGCCATGTTTTTCTGAAGCTGAGAGAATATACCTTACGGCGAGGTTTAAAGTGCTGTGGTACGGGAGCGTGCCATTGTCTGCCTGTCACGGTACGGTATCGGCACGCTTCCGTGCCGACACATGGTACGTTTGCGTGCCAACGGATACGTATGACTTCCTATTGGCACGCTTTGGCGTGGACTTATTTTAGGTTTTTTGATTTCTATAAGCTCTTATAATATTATTTTGAAAGATTTAATCAAATAATTACGAATATTTGTTATGTATAACTTAGTATATTCATCAATTAACATATATGTAAGTTTTTTTTGTATGTAAAGTATAACTACATCTGGTGCAGAATAAAAAATTTTTGGAGATTAGAATTTAAAAAATACAAAGACATCTTTCTTTCTTTCTTTTGACCATATTACAGTTTTTCTTTTATAAAATACAAAAAATAATTTTTAAAATTATTTAAAAAAATCATTTTTGAATTAATTTTTTCAAAAATTATTATATCTATCAAAAAAAAAAAGTAATAAATTATGTAACAAATAAATTAAATAAATGTATGTATCAATTGATTTAATTTAGTTTTTAATTTTATCAGAATCTTTCTATAAAGCACGGATACTTCGAATTTCATGCCATAAGCACGGATACTTCGAATTTCATCGGATACGTATCGGATACCGATACGTGCCTGATACGCGCCCGATACGCGTCTCGATACGGGAATGAAGTATTCGACAATTTTTTTTAAAAAAATTGGATACGGCTCGGATACGTGAGGGATACGGGGGGATACGGAGGGGACACGGCTAGGTTATTTTTTGGTCTAAAATGATCGAAACTTAAAATTTTTTAAAAGCTTATGTCCAAATTTATTGTAAAGAAGGAAAAGAGTGAGAAAAATACTAATCTCTGTTCAATTTGTCATTTCATCTATCTTTTTGCTCTTGAATAGTAAAAGGCGCTCCCTCTCGTTCTATCTTCACACAGTATTTATTCTTTTTCATCTAATTTGTCAATCTAGCATTAAGCAACAAAGACTATAGAATATATGATTTTTTTTTTCCCTTCTTTATTAAATTGTTAGCATATTTTTATTACTATTTTAATAATAAAACTATATATATATATATATATATATATATATATATATATATATATATATATATAGAGTCCGGCTACTATCCTATTAATAGGATAGGAGCACTTGTCCTATCGCTTTTTAGCCTTTGGATTAAATAATTTTAGCCTTTGGATCATTTCTAACCATTGGATTAAATACTATAACCCAGTTGGGGACCTCTCAACCCTAGAGGGACCATTCAACTCTAACCGACTAATATCATCCTAACCCTACAATTTCTCATCCAAGGGTTAAAAACTTGATAGACAAGTGCTCCTATCCTATTAATAGGATAGTAGCCATAGCCTATATATATATATATATATATATATATATATATATATATATATATATATATTGAATGGCTAATTCTCTAGATTGTGCGAGTACATATCAATTGTTCTCATTTGATCAAGTTGGATGCTAGTAGGTTTGATACTTTTTGAATTATTATTTTATATGATTGATTATCTTTTTTTATGAACATACGTAAAACAATTAGACAAGTTAATACATATTAGAATATATTCCGTAATATAGTTCGATATTGATTGTTCTCAATATATCATTACATATAATCAACATATATTTAAATATATTTAAAATAATATTTTATTCAAATATATTCCGCGTATCGTATTCTAGAAGTTTTAGGAATTGCCGTATCGCCGTATCCGTATCGTGTCATATCCGTATCCTCGTATTCGTATCTGTGCAACATAGGTATATTTTAACGCAAAAATAAATTTTTATGTTTGATGTGCGTCAAAATTTATTTACCGAGTTTGATTTTGTTCCCTTAATTCGCTAAAAATTTAGTTTTGTGATTAATTTTGATAAAATAATTTATAAAAAAATAGATGTATTTGGTGTAAGCGGAGGGCTTGGGCAGATAGGCCCAAGCCCGCAGCCACCACTAACATCCAAGGGGTGTACGGGGGGCTTCGCCCCCTACAATATGGATCAGATATATAAATTACAAATTTATCTGTATATTGATAAACAAAAAAATTAAATTATAATTTTTTTGACTTCCCTAACAAGTAGATTTTCGATTTGCAATGTCTTTGGAAGGTGTGGGATACTTCCTGGTATCTGCAAGAATAAAACAAAAAGAACAAAAAAGGTGTGCCGGCACGGCACAGTGTTGTGACACAAACTTGCATGTCCCTCTGTCTCGCACAATACGCAAGTCCGTACCACAGCACGAAGAGGGATCCGAGACCCACCCTAGTGGCACGGGGCGGCATTTTAAACCTTGTCATATGGTACTATTTTAATTAAATTTAGGCAGAATGTTAGGACGGAATTGTCCCTCTTCTTGTAACCTGTTTTCTGAAGGATTTTAGAAACCGTTCTTGCTGAACTGCACTGTCCTTCGCTGGTTAATTTCAAGCCAGTCGAGGAGGGAAAGTTGATCTCCAGCATCCTCTTCACCTATACATTCTGTTTCCTTCCTCCTTTTCCCCTAATGTTTGTCTGCCCTCCTCATGGGTACCTCATTAATAGGTTTGTACTTTGTTGTTTCCCTTGTTCCTGCACTTAGTTTTTCCTCCAACTCTCTCTCATTTCATTATCAAGATTGTAAATAGTGGATAGTGGGCGCTTAGCATTGGAGATTTTCATAGCGGAAAGTGGATAGCGGATGCCATAGGGGGTTTCACAAAAAACGACTTAATATGTCTATATTCATTTGGCCTTAATAAATAGGCTTCATGGGCTAGGTTGGGGATCGTTCTGTATCTTCTCCCATCGTCTTCAAATATCTACTTCTGTATATGTTACAGGCTGTTGTTACAAAATGTCCTTTTTCTAGATTTTGTTTAGGGACGTTTCAAAAGTAACTTTCCCCTAGTACCACCATTTATCTAAGCTTATTCATTAATTTGTTGCTTTGCCTAAAGCTCAGGTTGATATAGAAAAGAATGTAAAACTGAAACTTAACAGTGGTCAATCGTCAATTTGGATGTTGCCCTAGAATTCACATGGTTGCCATTTTGGTCTGCAGGCGGAAAATTTTAGTTTTCTCTTTTTCATTCGATGTTCTTAACTAGACTCTTGTTCAGCGTCTACTTTGAAACTTTTAACTGTTTATGGGAAGGCTGCAGAATCTCAAGTCGTCTCCACGATGTGACAGGTGTTAAGCTTCTGTAGAATCCTGTGGTTTGGTAACGTGCTCATATGTTTCGAGTCATACTTACAAGTCACAAATGTCGACAATGTCATGTAGTAGAAATTAAAAAAAAAGGATTTGTTGCACTAGTATTTGCAATTATCGGGAAGGTGCCAATTTTAATTAATGATTTCTCTCCTCTCCTTTTCTCTTCGACAGGTGAATATGGTTTCCGTCGGCTGCCCTTGCCACCTTGTTCATCTACAATATCTTTTTGTACGGTACCAAAGTTTTCCTCTTTTCCGCTATGCATGTAACTCATCATAATCTCATCTCTGCTGTTCGTTTTAGCATTTCATACTGGTTTCGTTTGAAAAGTTGGTATTTTACCGCACATCGCTTTTGCAAGAATGTCTTCTAATAATTGTTCAACGATCGACAGTAGCAGGTCTATGAATAACTGTGAAAGGAATATGCTTTTTTATCCTCTTGTGACTCGGTATGCATGTTGAAGCATTCAAAATAGTTGTAATTAGATATGTATAGTCAGTTTCTGATATTCAGATTGTTTTTTTCAATTAAGGAGTTATTGACTGTGGTCAAGTCAATTCTCTGTATTGTTCGCATATGGGAAGCTAGAGGTGGTTGATTGTGAGACCCCAGTTAGTCCTATATATAAGATATAATAGGACTAAAATTCTTAACCCGGCTTAAGCATTTTGGGTGGTGGCAAAACCCAAGAGATTAAGAGAGTTAAGCGTGCTAGGACGGGAGTAGTCTTAGGATGGGTGACCCCCTGGGAAGTTGGGGCGTCACAGAGGGTATTAGAGCCAATTATCAGCCGGAAGTGTGAGATGAGTCTCGGTGAGCGGGAGTCGGATGACGGGCTAGCGAGACGAGTCTCACATCGCCCTGTACTTGTAGTCGAGCCTAACGAGGACGTCAGGGCTTAAAGGAGGGGAGATTGTGAGACCCCAGTTAGTCCTATATATAAGATATAATAGGACTAAAACTCTTAACCCGGCTTAAGCATTTTGGGTGGTGGCAAGATCCAAGAGGTTAAGAGAGTTAAGCGTGCTAGGACGAGAGTAGTCCTGGGATGGGTGACCCTCTGGGAAGTTGGGGCGTCACATTGATCATATTAAATTTGGTTTTAAAAAACTGTGTAAAAGTCACTTCCACCGGCCTGTGCAGCAGGCAGGTCTTCGTTGCTTGGTCTTTGTTATGGAAGCAATGTTTTGAAAACTGGATTTGGCAGTGAAAATTGGGGAAGTCACTGCTCAGTATTCATTGATTTGACTGGTCGTTGTTCGTGGGTTGAGCTGTCGCTGCAAGCTGTAGATTGTTTGTTTATATACACTATCTATCTATCTATCCATCCGACGAAATAATTAAACATGTTGAAAGAGCTTGTTAGCAGTGGCTGTAAACTATTCAAGCACCTAATTTTTTTTATGATTAATTGCTTGAAATCATAATTAATTTGATTAGTATGATCTGCATTATGATATATCTCGAGAGCTGGGCTAGAATACTATTAATAGCATTTGTCACATTTTGCGATTAAGTTTTTAATCTTTGGATCAAATTTTTTGTTTATTTTTAACTATTGGATTAAATATTATAACCCAGTGAGGACCACTCATTCCTAAGGGGTTCACTCAACCCTAAAAAAATAATTTCATTTTAACTGTAATCCAAGGATTAAAAATTCGATAGCAAAAGGAAATAAATATTATTAATAATATTCCACTCTCTCTCTCTCTCTCTCTATATATATATATATGAAATGAGGTCCTTATGCTTCTGGAAGTATGGAGCTTTTCGTGGTTTTAAGTTATTTTCGATGTTGGAACTTTTGAATCGACAATCAGCTCCGTTGGATTTGATTTAGAGTATTTAAACTATCTAGAAAATAAATTTTGTAATTTTTCAATATCATTTGCCTCGTAAAATAGTATGATCTAAGAGGTGAAATTGGTCGAAGAAATAGATCTAACGGTCGAAGAAATAGAACTTTTGAATTGGCAAAGGTCTTCGACCGATGTAGTAGAACACAAACTTGTCCCTTCCAGCATACAATGATTCGACTCACTATAACAGAATTAGATTATAGGAACACTTTTGTATAAGTGTTCTATTTATGCCAAAATTTTAAAAAAAATCTACTAATGACTAAATATTAAGCCCAATCCAATTAAAAATAAAAGGTTGCTCTACTCAACTCAGCCCACTCAGTTTATTTTGCTCGATTACAAATAGAAAAAAAAAGAAAGAAAAATCGATTACCATCTCCCCTTCTCCACTCACTCACTCCACTGAAATTCTAGACGAACAGCCCTTTCCTCTCCTCCTACGCCTCCGCAGCCAACGAGGTGGAGTTCTGGTGATCGCTAAATACTTAAATAAGTATTGGTAAATTAGCAGTATTTTTTTAGGTTATGCCGACATTCTTTAATTGTCACTATATATCTAGCGATCCCACGTATAGCAACACTTTTTAAAAGTGTTGCTAAATTAGCAGCACTTTTTTAGCCTATATTGACACTCTTTAACTGTCACTATATATCTAGCGACCACACATATAGCAATACTTTTTAAAAGTGTCGGTAATTTAGCTAGCAACATATTTTTTTGACCTATACCTATATTTAAAAGTGTCGTTATAGACCGTTTTTGTTGTAGCGAGGATGCCGTAGGATTTGAGGACAATGGGGAGGGAAAGAAATTAGCACTATTTGAGATTAAGTTATCAAATCCTGTGGTACACTGGTCATTATCTCACCTTTACGATCAGTGTCATATTCAATCCTACGTCGTCTTTGTTTGCATCAACTTGGGGTTGATGGAGGAGGAGGAAAGAAGGGAGTGGAAGAGGGAGAAGAGAAATGAGTCGAGAGGGAGAAAGGCATAAAAATATTTTAATGAGTTTAATGATAATTAAGAATTACTCTTTAAAACCTAAAAAAACGATTACATTTTTGTAAAAATGCAAAACCAGTGGATTTTTTTATGCAAATTGGTCATGTTTTATAATTATAAAAATATATAAAATTTTATTTTGTAGATTTTAGTTATTTGTGGCCCTAGGAGATTAATTTATTAAATTGGAGATTTTACTTATATATAAAAATACATATAATTAATTATAGTTCGAATATTATAATAGTTCGTTATATATCCTTATTTTTATTGTTCGGATGAGAAATTTTTTGCTTTGATTACAATTAGGTTATCATGGAGAAAAAAAAAAAAAAATTAAATCAAATCTTCATGTTATTCACATGTGTGGCTATATACACTCTTTATAAATAGTGATTTAATCCCAAAATTTATGAATTCTCGTATTTTTTAGTGGTTTAATGATCAGTGCATACGTAAATTAAGCTTTATCTAGTCTTATTATAGTTTTTGATTTGTCCTCTAATTCCAAAACGCAAACTCGAAATTTTGACTGCTTTAATGATCAGCATATTCAATTTCTCACGACTTCTTTTTATGTTATTCCCTTTATTAATTCCTAACACAAAAAAAAACAAAAGAAGCACAGTTGCTATAGCGTATAGTTATAAGATAATTAATTAATTATTAGCCAAATTTGTAAGGTTATTGAGGAGTATGGACATATATATATACATATTGCCAAAGAGCATTGAACCAATTAAAAAACTTAGATAAATACTATTTTGTACACTAAAAAGTTGGGTGTAAATTTTATACTCTTCCATCAAGAAATTTAAACGCTCATTAATTTAGAAATTTTAATATTAAAGTAAAAAAATTACCGACTGTACGTTTCTAAAGCAAGCAGCAAAGAGTTTGATGGTAGGTACTCGAAATTCTAAGTTCGAAACTTAGTTGACTCACATTTTCAGTTAAATTCAAATTTACATTAATATTTTTGATAAATCAGTCTATAACGTCTTATTGGCTGTAGACTTAGCATTTCTCATTAATAAATATAAATATACAATTTTAATTGATTTAACACAACTGCAATTATATCGCCGACCGTCTCTAGCGTGTGTAGCAAAGGCTTTGATAGTGTAGCAAAGGCTTTGATAGTCGGTACCCGATATACCAAATTTCAATCCTAGTTTCTCAAAAAAAGAAAAAAAGAAAAAAATACAACTGCAATATCATGCATGGCAAGTGTGGGGAACCAATCATAATAAAACTTTTTATAATACATCTTTGATTATTCTCATCCTAGTTTTTGGAAGTTGAAAGAAAATCAAATCTAACTCATATATCCTATATATATATGATCTATCTATTATCTAAATAAGCAGTGAAAATTAACATAAACCAATGGAATCTGATAACTAATGAAATGACCAAACATTACTGTAATGTTTAATTAGAACTAACACATTAATTAATTAATTTGTGTTTGTAGTTTGTACATGTATACCAATCACACTATATATGTATCCAAAATTTTCATGGAAAAAATTAAGAAAAAGAAAGAAAAAATTGATCTGATCGTACTTAATTCACTTATTAAATGATTGAGTTGGTCTCTTTATCCCCCTAAAATCCATGGAATCGACGCACCCAACACTACCACTGTGCCCGTTCAACATCTTAAGCAACCATGTCGCCCTCTCCTTCGTCTCCCCACTACACCCCACCTGTAGCAGCAGCAGCAGCTTCTGAAAACCCCCCAGTTGTACAGCTTCTACTATCACGCACTCTCTCCTCCTCTTCTCTTCCTCCTCCTCCTCCTCTTCTTCTTCTTCTTCTTCTACTACTCCTCCTTCTTGTGCTTCGCCATTAGAGCCCTTGATGAAGAGCTTGTAAAGCGCCGAGACGACGAGCTCCGTCGCCATGTCCGATACCCGGAACATCTTCTTCAGCAAGACCGGCACGGTCAGCGCGTGGTCGCGCGACTCCGCCTTCGCCCTCGGGCAGCTCAGCACCGCGTCGAGCACCGCGAGCGCCCTCTCGCAGAAGCTCCTATCGGCGTCGACGAGGGCTTCGAGGAGCAACGGGACGACGCCCAGCTCGGCGAACCTCGCGGCGGCGCGCTTGTCGTGGGCTGCGATGCGGAAGGCGGCGACGAGGGCCGCCTTCGTCGCCTGCGCCGATATGGGCCTCTTGATGAGGCTGAATACGGCTTCCACTAGCCCGTCGGCTTTCGCGGCGCGCTCTTGGCTCGACGACACGAGGAGTTGGTTGATGAGTAACGCTGCGTTAAGCCGCGCCGCCAGGCCGCCGGATTTTAGGATCTCAACGACCGATCGGAGGGCGGCGCTCGGCGAGCCGACGGCGATCACCCGCAGAGTCTCTTCGTCGAGCGGCGACAAGGATACTAAAGCCGATATGATGCCCTCGAGAGGCCCCGGCCGGGCCGAGCTCCACAACACGAAAGCCTCGGCAAGCGCCCGTCCCGCGCCGTTCCTCGCGAAGCACCGCCGGTTCCGCTCGCTCTCTCCGACCAAGACTTTCACTTTGGCCGCCAATTCGGATGCCCGGGACTCGTCGCGCGCCCCGCCAGAGACGGCGGCGATCTCCGATAGGATCTCCGTCACCTGGGCGGCGGTCACGGGGATTTTCGGGGTGGGGATGCGGTCGATCCCGTAGACCGACCGGTTGGCGACGCACCAATCCTGGATCACCCTCCGGAGCGAGTGGTTCGGGATGAGCTCCGGTTCGGAGCCAATGTCGCGGTTCGTGACGGGGCAAGTGGCTTTGCCCATGTCGAGCCACCCCTCGATGCTCCGGCGGTCGTAGGTGATCCCCGACGGGGCCGTCACGGGGTCCCTCATCAAGTCGAGAGATATCGGGCATCGGAAGTGGGCCGGGATCGGCGGCGGCTCCAATTCCTTAAAGCCCCCTTTGCGGGCGCGACGCATCGACGCCATGATCGATTCAACACACGAGAGCGAGAGAGAGAGAGAGATAGAAAATTAAGCTCCTCTTCGGAGGATCGAAGAGAGGTTTATGCAGTGCTGAGGAAGAGAGTTTATGAAAGGTATAATAATCAATGGCGAAGCATATATATATATGTATGTATTATATATTATATATATATATATATATATATATATTTATATAAGAATGATTCAAAGGGAGAGGGGGAGGAGGAGAGAATTGGATAGAAGGGGAAGGGTTTGATTTGAATATTGACCGTTGAACGTTTGAATTTGTAAACCGCGGGGAGGAAACGGTAGAGGAGTGTGAATATATAATTACTACGTACGTTAATACCTTTAATTAGACAAATATGAAAGTATAAGCATAGAAATTATAACTCCCCCAACTTTTTTCTATTCACAAATCGATCCTCAACTAATTTATTTTATCTTAATTGGCCGCTTTCGCTTATATTTTAATTTCCTTCAAATTGAGTGAATTTATTTAATTAAATTCAAAGAGTTTATTAATTAATTTATTATTGGTGATTCCACTCCATTTAATAATTTAAATCAGTTTTTATATAATGAAATCATAATAATCGATAATTAATTTCTTAACAGAATCATTAAATTTGATAAAATTCTAACTTTTATAACTTGGTTAAGAAGAGAAGTAAGCGTCGGCAAAGATAATCCCGACGCTTGTAAAAGCGTCGTGTAAAGAATCGTTAAATAAACATGTCGGGATAAATATACCGACGTTTTAATATAGCGTCGGAAAATATATATAAATATTTTATAAAAATATGTTTATTGGCGACGCTTAATCATAGTGTTGGCAAATCCTAAATATTAAAGACGCTAGAAAAAAGCGTCGTTTAAAAAGCGTCGTCTAAAACATATTTTGTTGTAGTGATATGTAAAATTTGTCCACTGATGATTTACATTTTATCACTCTATATATAGTTTACAATTATTGCACTTTTTTTAAAATTCTATTTAATGATAAATTATATTTAAATTGTCCTCTAATTAAAATTCCGTTTGGTTTAATTGGAGATAATGAATATTAGAATAAACTTTTTATTTTTGTGATATTTACTATTCCAAAATAGTCAAAAATAAAAGTAAAAATTCATGTGCCTGGTTGATAATTAATGTTGCTATTCGCAGGAATAACAAAAATTATATTTAGTTAATTTTATAAAATAGCAGAGGATCAATAGTGTAAAAAATAATACTTGAATTTTATTAAAAAAAATATTAATTTAATAAAAATAATTATGATAGAAATAATTGTCGATCGTTGGCTTAACCATTAATCCCAAAAGCTCGATCTCGTTAAATACGCAACCAATTCACTTATGAAACTACCACTCGACATTATGACTCGGCCCAACTCAACCTCACGCCATTTTCAATACGACTTACATGCGACTCTCGCCATGAGGATCTTTGTCATTTAAGCCAACAATAATTTAGTAAAATAATTCATTACAATATTTAATAAAGAAATTTAGAGAAAAAGCTGAAGGACCCATTTCAAGAACTGGGATTGGTGAGGGCGATGTCAGCACAATAATAAAGAAATGGCAGAAATCATAAGTGACGACCGGGTTTTGCATTCCGACCCGGGGTTGACGAATGCATATGAATATATATATGATATATGATGATGTGGTGCGTCAACGCACGTCGTGGTATAATATGCGTGTCGGTGAACCGCGGTTCGGCTTGAATTCGCGGTTCCTCGTTCTCACCCGACGTACACGTGACACTCAATCTTTTTTTTTTTTCTTTTTTTTTTTTTTTCTTCATCTTTGTCATGCATGTTCTTTTTAATTAGTTGATCTTGTTAATGCAAAATTGGGGGCATAACAATAACGTGGAATATTCACGCGCCTAAAATTAATTTTCTACGTGTTTCATTCGAGAAAGGAGAAAAAGCATACGTCGACGACTCCTTGTATCTTTCGCGATCATGCATGCACCTCTAATTTATAAGTTCAATATATAAGCCTCACATCGAATCGTCCTGTAGTGAAATGCGCAGCATCTTTGCTGGCCGTATCCAGACCAGCTCGAATCCTACATTCACATTTTTAAATTTAAGCCTTATTTCTTAAAAAAATAAACGAAGTTTGATATATCTCTTAAAATATATATATATATATATATATATATATATATATATATATATATATATATATATATATATATATATATATATATATATATATATATATATATATATATATATATAAGCCTCACTAATTACATATTTAGTGTGGTGCTGTATATATCTTGCGTATAATTAATCTCAACAAATTTAAAAACACTAAAAACATTATTTTTTATGAAAATATAGAAAAAAAAAACCAAAATTAATTTTCGGCTCACCCTAATTTTTATTTGTTATACATAATTATCAAAATTGAAAAAAAGTAAGTTTTTCTTTTTCTTTTTTTTTCTTTTTTTTTTTTTTTTGCACTTGTATGCACCATATGCAAGCGTAACTAGTAATTTTGATTGAGGAGCGGGACGGATTAAACTATTTGATAAAATTTAAGGAGTCAAATTGCAGCAATTGAAAGTTTAGACTAGTTGCATGAGAGCTGTAAGTTTATGATGCTTTTTTTCCCCAAAGAAGTAAAAAAATAAATGTAGGAAAAAATATTGTGCTAATTTTATAGCTAGGTGTGTTACAGAAAGAAAAAAAAAGAAAGCTAGGTGTGTTACAGAAAAAAAAAAAAAACTTGGTAGCTTAATTGTAGTTTAAGCGAGATTTTGGGCTTAATTAGGTGTGGATGGGAGACTCTGTTGACTTGGATTTAGTTCGTTCAATCTCTGCTCGAAAAGGCTCGAATGCATATATATATATATATATAGGCTACGCTACTATACTATTATGAGTATTGAAGACCTACTACTCATAAGTTCTCAGCCGTTCAGATAAAAAATGAGTGATTAGGATGAGAGTGGTTACGGTTAGGTTGATAGTGGGTCTCCTAGGGTTGAGTGGGGGGTTGGTTAAATAGTATAATCTAACGGGTGAAATTAATTAAAGAATAGATCTAATGGCAGAAAACTTATGAGTACAAGAGGCTCTATACTCATAAAAGTATAGTAGCCGGACTCTATATATATATATATATATATATATATATATATATATATATATATATATATATATATATATATATATATAGAATACTCTCAAAAGCACCAATAAGTTTTTAGCCATTGGATGGATAGATGTGGGGTTGAGATGATGGTGGTAGGTGGTGGTGGGTGGTGGTAGGTGGAATAGTGTTTGATCTAAGGGGTATTAGTAATTAGGATGTAGATCCCAGGGCTAGAAACTTAGAAGCACCAAGAGCTTGGTGCTTCTAAAAGTATTCTAGCTCTACTAGATATATAGTTCGGCTACTATACTATTGGTAGCACGGAGGACTCGGTGCTACCAGGTTGTTTTCGATAATGCGGCTTCCAAATCGACGATCGGCTCCTTTAAACTTGATCTACACTATTGAAAGTATTTGAAAACAAAATTTTAGAATTTTTCGACATCATTTGACTAGTGATCAAATGATGTCGAAAAAATCTATTTGGACAGTTCTTGTGCTGGCCACCCCAGTGGGTGGTGTACAGCGTAGCTGGATACAGGTAGGGTGGGTCCTTTT
Organism: Aechmea fasciata; assembly: GCA_025177825.1. NCBI lineage: Eukaryota > Viridiplantae > Streptophyta > Magnoliopsida > Poales > Bromeliaceae > Aechmea > Aechmea fasciata. Next base: position 10,289,774 of record CM045939.1, read on the forward strand.
AGGCAGCCCGTGTGAGGTTGGGTCAGTGATAGTTAGTGACACCTTTTTCTACTTTTAGTGAGGCTGTGACGTGTGTTGAGTCGCAGCAGTTCTATCAGACCTCTTTACTTAGATCGGCCATTCTTGTAGGTGGGTATGGTGTAGCCTAGATGGGCGGGACGGGCGTGTCGCAGTCCCTAGAGAGATTTCTCCACCGGTTATTCTCGAGGTGGTGTACGGTGTAGCCTAGACAGACGGGGCGGGTGTGTCGCAGTCCCTAGAGAGGTTTTTCTACCGGCTATTCTCGAGGTGGTGTACGGTGTAGTCTAGACAGGTGGGGCGGGCGTGTCGCAGTCCCTAGTGAGATTTCTCTGCCGGATACCCTCAGGGTGGTGTACGGGTAGTTTCGATAGGCGGGACGGGCGTATCGCAGTCCCCAGTGAGATTGGGTCTGTGTGATATATTTAGAGATTTACAGGTAGCCTGCTTGGTTAGCCATAGTATAGTGACATATAGCTGCTATAGGGTTTTCCAGCTTTCCTTGCTATATTTTGCACATTTTGTAGATTTAGTAGGCGGGTCGTTGAGGTCGGTGACGGTACCCACTGAGAACTACTCTATTTTACAGTAGTTCTCATACCCAGTTGTTGACACCTTTTTGCAGAGCCTACGCCTGCGGCTGCTGCTCTTGTTGTTTCTGACCATGGGAAGAGAGTCGTGAGCTAGATCCCTACTAGTCGTGTCGTCGTACTAGAGGAGTACACTTCACAGGTAGTTGAGATGTTTGGGTTCATGTACATACTCTATGCCGGGTTACTCGCTAGAGCAAACTGTGTTGTGTGGGTTGGAACTTTTGTATGCGCTATGAACCTTATGTTTTATATATCTATGTCATAGTAGCAGCTTTATATTTTTAGTTGTAACTATAATTTGATTACAGGTACAGCTATCGTTTCGTATATAAAAAAATTTCTCTATATATGACGGATCTGTTGGCGCGCCCATAAAAATAAGGTAATTCGGGGCGTGACAATATATGAAGTTTTGATGTCATATATGGACCGTATTCCCTTGCAAAAATTTCATTTTCTTTTTAGAATTTAGAATTTATAATAAATGTAGAATGACATAAATTAGAATAAAAATATAAAAAGTAATAAATGGTATTGAACATAATAAAATGCTATATAGTTTTTCAAGTATGGATGATTATTTTATATAAGAAAAGTTAATTCTAGGGTTAATTACACTTTTGGTCCTCAAATTATGAGACGTGTGACACTTTACTCATGCAAATTTATTTCGTTATATTTTCTGGCTCCGACTATAAAGTGTTCGATACTCTGACACTATAGTCCTCGAACTTTAATTAGTTGTAATTTCTAGCTCAAACTATAAGCATGTGATACTTTAGTCTTTGAATTTTCTAAATTATTTCAATCAAGTTTCACAATTCAAATTTTTTGAGTTAAGTATTGATAATCAATTACTAAGAACGAATCAATATAATAATTTAATAATTATTGCATCATCAAGTAAAATATTGCTAAATTCATAAAATTCGAGAATTAAAATGTCACTTATTTTACAGTTCAAGCCAGACATGCAATGCAACGAATTTTTCGAGAATTAAATGTTCCGCGAATCATAGTTTGATCTAAAAAATACAATAAATTAAAACTAAAGAACTAAAGTGTCACATGCCTCATAGTTTGAAAACCAAAACTGTAATTTACCCTCAATTCCGACCGGTCAACTAAGGAAATATATTTATTTGCAAGCTATATATAATTTTGGAAGAAAATATCTAACAAAAAAAAAGTATGAATATATTTGTACTTTTTTGGTTCGGGGATAAGTAAGAACTAGCTGTTCCAGAGATAGGTACAAGTGTGAGGATAAGAAAAATAGCGTTTGGATGAAAATTTGATTGTTCCCGGGGATAAGAAAAATATTAGGTAGTTTTATATAAAAAATGGAGGTGTTGATGGGAATAATCGAGAACTACTATTCTCGGGTAAAAAATCAGCGTTTGGGTATAAACGGGGGATAAGGGCCTATTCCTATTCCTATCCCCGAAATAAACATTGATTACCGTTTGGTTCGGGGTTAAGAAAAAACTAGTTATTCCGGGAATAGAGTTAAGTTTAGTGTTAAGGTGAGGTTATAGTATTTTTTGTATTTAGTTGAGAATTGGAATTAGTTCAGGATTACGAAAAATAGTGTTTGGTTGAAGTAGGTAGGATAAGAAAGATAGACTGATAGTGGATAAAATAATTTTTTGTTTGGTTGAAGTAGTAGAGTGGAATGAAAATAGTTAATATGGTGGAATTGGGAGTTAAGAAGTTATTCCACCCGTTAACCCCCAATCAAACACTAGTTATTGTTTTGGAGGAGTATAAATATATGTGTGTGTGTTGAAATTGACTTTATATTCTAGGTATGTACGGGATTCTTCTAGAAGGTTAGGCCTACTTTTTATTTTTGAACACCAAAAAAGGATAATCCAATTTTGGAAGAATATATCTAAAAAAAAAAAAATTTGTATGAATATATTTGTACTTTAATTTTTTTTGGGTTCGTGTGGGATTCTTAAAAAAAGTTAGGCCTTTTTATAATGTTTGAACACCAAAAAAGGATAATCCAATTTTGGAAGGATATATCTAACAAAAGAAAAAAAAAATTGTATGAATATATTTGTACTTTTATTACTTTGGAGGAGTATCAATTTTGTGGGCTTTTAATTGTAAGGTAAATGTTATCAAAAAATTATAAAATTTAATTTCTAGAAATTTTAAATACTCTAGATAATATTTAACGGTATATATGGATCGTCGATTTGGAAGCTCTGTCATTAAAAATAATTTATTAGTACGAAGGCAATCGTACTCATAAGAGTATAGTAGCCAGACTCTCTCTCTCTCTCTCTCTCTCTCTCTCTCTCTCTCTCTCTCTATATATATATATATATATATATATAGAGTTAATTTAGAATACTCTCAAAAGTATTAAAGAGACGGTCTTGTGAGTTTTTAACCATTGGATGGAGAGGTGTAGGGTTGAGATGATGGTGGTAGGTGGTGGTAGGTGGAATAGTGTTTGATCCAAGGGTATTAGTAAACAAAAAGTAGATCCAAGGGTTAGAATTTGAGAGTATTCTAGCTCAATTATATATATATATATATATATATATATGCAATTGACTTTATTTTCTAGGTACATGTGGGATTCTTCTAGAAGGTTAGGCGTACTATTTTTTGGGGGTTAATTTCATTCACGTAATGAATAGCAAATATATTTCTACAAACTCTAACTTTCATATCTTATCTTTATAAAAGCTATGATATTTTCAAATATATTTTGCTGTTAGAATCAGTTAGGAAAATTTAGCTAACCATATACCTTGGTCAGTTTTGATATTTTTATCCCTCTTATATTATACTTTTATAGTTTTTGGAATGACATATTTGTAAAGGTAAAATTGAAAATATAAACGGTTGTTTAATGATAACAAACCAAAGGGATATATTTAAAAATATTAGAACTTTTATAGGTATACATACAACCTATGAAAGTTGAACTTTGTAACAATATATTTGCTATTACTATATTTGTAGGGACCTGCATGAAATTAATCTTTTTATTTGTGAACACCAAAAAAAGGATAATCCAATCTTAACGGTAAATAAAACAATGCCTAGGAAATGTTCTTTTTAATGGGAATCAGAGTAAGGTTCTTTGTAGTTTGAGATTGATAGTGAAATGAAGGTCAAGAATGGTGCAACCAAGTTTGAAATCTGAATATGTAGGCAGTGCTGGTAAAGGATGATTGCAATATTGCATTGCAAGAAAAAGAGAGCAAGAGCAACAAAGAAGCCAAGGCTTGAGTGGCTGCAGAGCAGACCCAGTTCGAATCCTAGTTGATTCATATTTCTAGCTAAGTTTATTTCTAAATGAAATAAACGAAGCAGGTAGCGTACGTGCTACCTATCTCTCAAAAAAAAAAAAAGAAAAAGAGATCAAGAGCCAAAATGAATGACAGATAAATAGTTAGAAGAGAAGGTTAAGATGGCTTGGTTAACCTATTTTTAGCACTGGACGACTAGTACAATTCAATGTGGAAACCGAGACTATCTTGAAAGAGTTTTGGAAGATATCGAAGAACCTCTATAATGGAAAGTTATTAGTGAATAAGATTATACTGTGATGACAATTATATAATCTAAGGATCAGGGACAGGGCACCTGCTCAAAACATCCCCGTGACTTCCCTTTAGGGAGTGGTTTTAGATTTACAAATCATGGGATGGCAATGTCTCTAGCTACTTGGAGAACAACCCGGCATGTCCTGCGATTAGAATGATAGATGTTTGAATCAAAATGTTCGATGGTATTATTCGGACAGTTTCTAATATTTGGCATATCCTTGCACTCTGAAAAAGTCTCCTCTTATTTGAAAAGTTTTGCGAGGGCTGAGATTCGTCGGTGAGAAGGATCACTTGATGATGCGTCAAGGATCGATGCTTGGTGCTAATAAATAGAGAGCAAGTAGGTGATCTATATATATAGATTGGTGGTTGAAACTCAAGTGGAGATCGAAGAGGTCAAGTTTGATGTTACGTACGGATCCTATACTTTTACAAAAGTTTCAATTTAGTTCATGTGAAATTTTCTACTAGAGGGCAAATTACTTCATATATTCACTGCATTTGTATATTTATACGTACACCCTATGTTTATCCACCTCGATCTACCCATTGGTTTAAGATCTTTTTATTTATAAATTGAGCATTAAACTAAAAGTTTTAGCTGGATGAAGGACTAGCGGACTTACAATATTGTACCGTCACACCGAAAAATTAGATGCAAGTACCAATTTTTTAATTAAGTTACGAATTTAGAAAAAATTTGTTGACTATATATATATATATATATATATATATATATATATATATATATATATATATATATATATATATAATCAAATAATACTTTTAGAAGACCAACTTTTGGTCTTCTAAGTTTCTAGCCATTGGATCTACTTTTTTAATTACTACTAGCCTTTGGATCTAACACTATTCCACCTACCACCATCTACCCCACCAACCACCACCTACCACCATCATCTCAACCTCACATCTCCCCATCCAATGATTAAAAGCTTAAAAGCACCACCTCAATGGTGCTTTTGAGAGTATTCTAGCTCAACTCTATATATATATATATATATATATATATATATATATATATATATATATATATATATATATATATATATATATATAGGCTAGGGTTACTATCCTATTAATAGGATAGGAGTACTTGTCCTATTATGTTTTTAACCCTTGGTTGTGTAATTGTAGTGTTATGATGATATTAGTCGATTAGAGTTGAATGGTCCTCCTAGGGTTGAGTGGTTCCCACCGTTATAATATTTAATCCAATGGTTAGAAATGATGAAAAGAATGATCCAAAGGCTAAAAACTGATAGGGATGTTGCTCCTATCCTATTAATAGGATAGTATCTTAGACTTCTCTCTCTCTCTCTCTCTCTCTCTCTCTCTCTCTCTCTCTCTCTCTCTCTCTCTCTCTCTATATATATATATATATATATATATATATATATATATATATATATATATATATATATATATATATATATATCACAACATTATTGAAAGGTGTGACTCTGAATTAAGCTTGAATTTTATGATTTGAGAACTAAAATAAAAATTGACTTACCTTTGAGCAACTAATTAATATATAGCTCAATTTACCCAATATTTTTCCAATGGTACGTGGACCTATATATTAAAGTAGGAAATTGGGACCCTCCATCTCTAGATCTTCTCCTGTATATATGGATCAGCACAAAACTAATAATCAAACTTACTAATTAAGAGTTTCTAGATAATCCGTGTATCCTTGACTGAAACCTACCTATCAGGTTCCAAGTAATTAAGTCAACAAAATATAATCAAAGCATGCATCCACAGGTACGTAGTATCCTTATAATGGGTATTAATTTCGATGGAAGTTATTAGAGGTCAAATTTTCAATCCTTGAACCTTGCAACGACCACAGGTCTTGTCGTTTGAGGTTTTTTTAAGAGAAAGATAGCGTGTTATTTATTTTATTTTATTTTTTTGTTTCAGAAATAAATTTAACTGAAAATGTGAATCAACTAGCCACTACAACGGAATTAGATTATAAAGACACGTGTTTGAAACACTTTTGAGTAAGTGTCCCATTTATGCTAAAACTTAAAAAAACATCTAGTAATATCTAAAATATGAAGTCCAATTCAACTAAAAATATATAAAAGATTACTCTACTCAACCCACCACACCCAGTCTATTTAGCCCGATTACAAATAGAAGAGAAAAAAAAGAAAAAAAAAATTGATTAATATTTCCCTTCTCTCTTCACTCAATCCACTGAAATTCTAGACGAAGAGTCCTTCCCTGTCGTCCTTCTCTGCCACCGCAGCCAACGAGATAGAGTTTCGACGGTTGCTGAATGCTTAAATAGGTGTTGGTAAATTAACAGCACTCTTTTAGGTTATAGCGATATCTTTAACTGTCATTATATACATAGCGATCCTACATATAGCAATATTTTTTAAAAATGCCGGTAATTTAGCCAACAGCACTTTTTTGACATGTACCTATATTTAAAATTATCGTTATAGACCGTTTTTGTTGTAGTCTAACATTTAAATGTTAACACCCCAAATACCAACCATCGAGTCTTCTGCCATTTGCGCTAGGAACAATTGATATCATTTTTGAGGGTGGAGATTTGATTCTCACTTTTTCTTTCAAAATAAAGTGTCTCGTAGCTTCTTAGGTATTAAAAGTAAAATATGTACTAGAGAGGATTCCGGTTAGGGGTCTCACAAACTAAAAAATAAAAAATAAAAACCTTGCACTTTCTTTGCGAGGAAGTGCTCACAAACATCCTGCAAAATTTTTAAAAATAAGATTACAAATAGAAATAATAATAATAATAAAAAAATTTCTTTACTGAATGTTCATGTCCAAGATTCAATTATTTTGTGATTACAACATATAAAAATGTGATATCCCAAATCAAAAGAACTTAATTGGTACAATCATAAAGGAAAAGAATGATCACCTGAAATAAGCATAAGGATAACTAATTAATTTGAAAGAATTTGTTGGCAGTCAATTTATACATTAGTGCATTACAATATATTTACATGAATAGTCCATTGAATCTTTGTTAATTAAGAAAATATATTCCCAAGAGTTAGAAATTTAAGATATATATTTAATTATTTGTACAAGATTCTTAAACACTCTATGCCATAGAAATATCATAAGGGCGATGATATTTTCAGATAGGTTGGTGTATGCTACATTTCTAAGTGTAGGTAACAAATCTCAACTCATTAGTGTAAGGACACTAAAATAAGTATGCATGTGCTTATTAGTGAACAAGTACACTGAGCGTGACCGTTTAGTTGAACAGTCACATGATTCTATATTAATTTGCAAGTGACTATTCTTTGCTACAGTAGTGCATGTGAAGTACTCCTTGGACTTGAGGCACCATGATTGCTTCACATATAGATTGCTACCGTTTGATTGTGCTAATACTTAGACTCTAATTATTGGTCTACGTTTTGTACTCATTTATACTAAAACTTAAAAAAATATCTACTAATGTTTAAATATAAAGTCCAATCCAACCAAAAATAAAAAATTACTCTACTCTATCAACCCACGTACCACACCTAATCCATTTGGTCTGATTACAAACAGAAAAGAAAAAAGAAAAGAAAAGAAAAGTCAATTACCTTCTTCTCTTCTCTCTTTCACTCAATCCATTGAAATTCTAGACGAAGAGGCTTTCCTGTCGTCCTCCTCCGCCACCGCAGCCAACATGATAGAGTTTCGGTGGTTGCTAAATGCTTAAATAAGTATTAGTAAATTAGCAGCACTTTTTTAGGTTACAGCGACACTCTTTAACTGTCACTATATACCTAGCGACCCCACATATAGTAATACTTTTTAAATGTGTCAGTAATTTTAGCTAGCAGCACTTTTTTAACATGTACCTATATTTAAAAAAAGGCAATTGCCTATATACCCCTGAAAAGTTCCCAATTTTCTGATTTACCCCTCTTAGAAGGCTAATATTGAAAATACCCCTCCTACGTTCCAACCGTAACTCTGTTATCTCTGTAAAATTACTATTTTGCCCTTTTCAAATATACCCTTCTACCATCACTGTCTTTCTTATTTGCCCTTAAAGTCAGGGGCACAAAAAGTATTTCGACTTTTGGTCTTTTCCAATATACCCCTCTACCGTCACCAACCTTTCTTATTTGTCCTTAAGTTAAGGGCAAAATTGGTATTTTAATTTTTTTACTGTGGTAGATATTTAACTCACGTGCTTAACCCGCATTAACTTAACAGGAGATAATCATGGGGTATTTTGCAATAACGGTGGAACGTATGAGGGGCATTTTAGAAAGAAAAAAAAAATAGGGGTAGATCGAATATTTTCAGACACATGAGGGGTATATAGGCAATTATCCCATTTAAAAATGTCACTATATAATATATATATACATCGTTTTTGTTTGTTGTAGTTAGTACTGATAGATATAGAATATTTCAACTCCATCTCGTCTCATTCTTCTAATTAGATTTGTTTAAAAAAAATTATTGATGGCGGTGCCCCAAACCGTATAACTTTACCATTTTCTTGCCGTATTTCTAAAGATTGTCATGAACCTGCACATTCAAAATACACCAATCATGCAATAAAGGCGTATCGCGTATATATATATAATTGATATCTCTTCTCTTCGAGCATTATTAGGCGATATATGTTTTATGTGTACTCTATCAGATAGAAAGCTAACACGTGAACTAAATTGCGCTTCCATATTTTTCTCATTTTTTGTGCGTTCCACGAGTCGTCAACAAAGAGGCCAGCTTAGTTGGAGTCGGTGAATTTTGTGGACTACATCATCTCGTGCGTCGCTTTTTTGGGTAATAGATTACGAAGCATGAACTTTTCCTACTTCACCAGTTTCGTCAACTGAGTTACGTCACAAGTGACTTGGGCATCGATCTACACGGTCAACGTATCAAAAGTGTGACTAATATGTAATATTTCTAATTACTATGCATTGTCAAGTCAACTTTTGTTTCTGATATAGGGGATGTTTGCCTACGTTTTTTAAAGTTGCCAATTTAAACATATTTTCACCTGTAGCCTAAGATTCTGGCAACCTCTTTTTTAAAAACTGATTTTACTTTCTAATCAAAATCGATTTCGCTGTAAGTAAAAAAGTGTTTCTTGAAATCTGATTCTGATTTTGGACACAAACTTCAAATTTTTATTGTAATTTTAAATTAAATGTTTAAATTTAAATTTATTTTAAAATTTAAATTTTTAGATTTATTTTTGAATTTTTAAAATTTAACTTTCAAATTTTAAATTTTAAAAAATAGATTTTAAACTTTAAATTTTAAATTTCAAATCTCAAATTTTAGATTTTAAATTTTCAAATTTTAAATTTAAGATAAAATTTAATCTTCAAATTATAAAATTTTAAATATTAAATATTAAATTTTAAATTTCAAATTTCAACTTTTAATCTTCAAATTATAAATTTTTTAAATTTAAAATTTAAGTTTTTAATTTTTAATTTTAAATATTCAAATTTAATTTAAATATTTAAATATTTAATTTTAAATTTTAAATTTCATAATTATTTTAAATTTTAAATTTTAACTTTGAAATTTAAAATTCAAATATATATTTTTAAATATTAAAATTTTATATTTTAAATTTCATAAATATTTATATTTTAAATTTTAAATTTTAAATATATATTTTAAATTATTTTAAAATAAAATTTAATTAAAATATTAATTTATGCAAACATCAAAAAAATTTTGCCAAATAACTTTTTAAAATCAATTCAGAAAAATTATTTTTATCTAAACTCAAATAAACGCTCATTTTTTAACCAAAATCACTTTTTCAGAAATTAATTTTTCAAAAGCTAGGCCAAACAGGCCCATATAGTTGCCGTCGTGCTAAGCAAGCAAGACTTTCTTTCTTTCCAGAGCAGTACGCAATAACTTCTCAAAGAGTGGGACTGCTCATCATCACTTTGTCATGCTAAAAAAATTCGACCAAAAAAGATCTCAAAAGAGTAGAAAATATATATTTTCAAATACTTAATTTTTGAGCCTCTGAATAAGATTTGAGATCAGTTTGAACAAAATCGAGTCGAGTTAATACTTTGAATTAACTAAAAATTAAATAAGTAAATATTAATTAATTTGATTCAGTATGAATCTAATTTGAACAAAACAGGCTCAAAAGTCTTTGAAAAGCTTTTAAATTATTTTAAAGGGCTATTAGAGCCGAATTTTATTTGTGTCACACCTAGGGTTAATTCAAGCGCAAGCTCCCGCGGTAACGTGCCGAGACCTGCCATCTACACAAGGCTCCCTCATGCACATGAAGCAACAAACCACTACAATACCGACCGTCCCTAGAGCAAGTCGCAAAAGGCTTGATGGTCGGTATCCGAGGTCCTAATTAAGTTCAAATCCTAGTTGATTCACATTTCTAGCTATGTTTATTTCTAAATAAAATAAATGAAGCGGATAGCGTACTCTCTCTCTCACTCCCTCCCTCAAAAAAAAAAAAGGAAAAATCCACTACAATAACTCATACACATGCAATAACATAGATTAAATACGAGTTGGAGTATCAAAGTATGAAAACACTATTCTAATATAATTACTAAACCAAAGAAAATGCTAGAAGTTTTAAATTCAATTATTACAACGTACACTTCTTAAAATGTCATTGGGCTACAAGGGTCCAAATACTATGGCGCAATTAATCTGTTTTGCCTTGATCATAAATGAAAGACAAAGGATATCGATACTCTGAAAAAGGAGCGAACGAAAGAGGGAGTCATGCATGAGAACTATATGAAATAATTTCTAGTGGATACCATTACCATAACAAGCATTAATTCTAGGCATTAAGTCAAAATAATAGATAATAAGTGCTGAAATAATTAAATAAAAAAAAATCCCTCTGAACAACAAATATAACTATTATTATATATGCTTCTACTGGATCAACCATGTCGTCAATGGTCATCTCTACATGTATCACTATAAAAAAGAAAAGATCGTTCCTAGAGCAAGTGGCAGAGGGCTGGGTGGCTGGTACTCGAGACCCGAGTTCGAATCCTAGTTGGTTCACATTTCTAGCTAAGTTTATTTCTAAAATTAAACGAAGCGGGTAGCGTGCTATCTATCTCTCAATATATATATATATATATATATATATATATATATATATATATATATATATATATATATATATATATATATAGAACTAGGCTACTATCTATTAATAGCACCAAGTCATTGGTGCTACCAAGTTTTTGGCCGTTGGATTGAGAGATGTGCGGTTCGGATGATGTGGGCCCCATAGGGTTAAGTGGATGGTTGGTTGAATAGTATGATCTAACGGGTGAAAATCTTCAAAAGGGTGGATCTAACGGTGGAAAAGCTTGGTAAACGCGGGAGACCTCCCGTCTTTGGCAATCTTATAACGAGTAGGACTCTATATATATATATATATATATATATATATATATATATATATATATATATATATTTAAGGACATTTTTTTAATATTTAACAATGGTTAAAAGCATCTCAATATATATAATCTAGGGTCACATTTGAAAGTATCGATCAAAATGTTGGCAAATAAAAAGTCGTCACGTGTGAGTATTTTTTTATAGTGCTTGACTGAGTTGAAGACATTTTGGCGCAAAATAAATGTAAAAATGAACTCAGAAAGTCCAGATTTAATTTATGAGGTACTAAATCAAAATATTTAATTTTGAGAGGCCTATTTGCATTTTTTTTCTTTTTCTATTTTATGGTGGCCATGTAGCCCTTCACACATGCCATAAAAGGCATGCTGGAGCCCTTATCACTTTTGGCAGGAACAAAAAAAAAAAAAAAAAAAAAAGAAAGAGAGAGAGAGAGAGGAGAGGGAGACTGAGCATGCAAGATGAAGAGAAAAGGAGAAAAAAATAAAGATTTGCTTTCATAGCGAGTTGAGCGCGGGCATGTTTATTTTTTGTGTTCGACGTTATGGTTAGTATCACAATATTATTATTTCTCGTTTAGATTCTTTTGATAATTTTTTGGTAGAAATTGAGAGTTAGAAACTGATTTTTTTGTACATTTTAGGAGCTAATTTTATGACTATCGTTCAGACTAGGAGAGCTGTGGCATACCATCTAATTATTTCGACTGTCGTCCTATTTCTTGGATTTATGATATAGGTGAGTTCCGTTGTTGTTTTAAATTGGTGGATTAATTTTTAGGTTAAATTAAACAAAATTTCCCATCAAAACTCGATTTTTCATCCCCCCCCTATCATTTAAAAACCTATATTTTGTCCCCTTGTAAAATAAAAAATGTTCACAGGGGGATACGGTGTGTAAAATGACCATTTTACCCCTCACCATTTTCGTCTCCTCCCTCATCTTCCTCAACCGCCGCCTCGATCGGCCGCGATTCACACCTCGATCGACCACGATTTCTCTCCATATTCTTCTCCACCTGCACCCCTTCTCCTCCCGCACCCTTATCACCCTTCGATTTCGGCAACAGTAGGGAGGGAATCAAGGTAGGCGCTGATGGAGAGGTAGACAAGGGCAACGAGGGTGAAGGCGAGGCGGCGGAGAAGGGCGAAAGGGATGCGGGCAAAGGCGAGGGCAACGCAGTTGAAGAGGGCGAGGCGGCGAAGAGGCGGCGAAGCGGAGGGAGGTGAATCAACAAGGAATAGGGCGGAGAGGTATTTTTGGCATAAATAAATATTTCAGGACAGAACCCTAACGGATCACTAACGGTAGGGACTGAAGTGCATATTTTTCATTTTACAAGGGGGCAAAGTGTAGGTTTTTAAATGACAGGGGGGAAAGTGAAAAATCAGGTTTTGACAGGAGGGTTTTTTATAATTTAGCCTAATTTTTATATGCATATTAAAGGTGTTCATGGTTCGGGTCGGGTCTGGGTAGTTGATATATTGTACCTGTACTCTAAAAAAGAATGGTTAGAAAGAAAAAAAAAAACTATACCTACCCATTTAATTTCGAGTCGGGTCTGGATCTGGAAATTTAAGTTACTAATATATCCATCGGGTCTATTTTGGCGGGTGTGGATAGTGACTATCCATATATACCTGTTAAAGACCGGTATGGGTCAGGTCTAAATCGGGTACGGGTACCCATACACATATATATTTTTATAGACTTTATTAAATTGTCTGGACAAGACTTGTTTCGGCCATTATATTGATCGATTAAAAGCCTAAAATTTAAAATAATTTCATATGTAAACACAAATAGATAAGAAAATTATAATACCGTTATTATAGATAAAGAGAATATAAGTTGTTGTAATTATTAATTAGTGAAGTTACTCGCGCATTGCGGCGGGCTGATGCTATAGAAGACAAAAGATTCACAAAATAAAAATTTTAAATTTTTTGAATTGCCATAAGACATTAATAAATAAAGATAATATATATTAACATATATACAAATAAAAGAGATGAAACAGATATACGTACAAATATAATAAAATTTATGATTTCAGTAAATAAATTATAAAAAAAGAGTAATGAAAGAAGGTAGCAATAGAATTATTAACACATACAATTTAAAAACAAAAAGATAAAAAAAATTAAAAAAATTACAAAATATGTGCCATTCTTATGCGCCAAAAAAATGAAGAAAAAAAAAAAGATTACGAAGAAATATTATTTTACTTATTTTTTTTCTTATGAAAACAATTTGTATATATGAAATTGGACCATAAAAAGAAAATACACCTCTTATTTTTGTAACGCGGGACTATTAGCGTGTAGGAGAGCCCACAAAGCGAGGGCAAAGCGAGAGCTTTGGTGACGTTCATGGGTACGCCAAGCTTCGCCCCTTCTCGTATGGCCACGCAAAGACACGTGACGCTCCGGCTTAGCACGTGACGGAGTCCGGAGCAGCAACCCCGATTCGGCCCTGTTCGCCCCGCCTTCCATAAACTCCAAGCATGCGCTTAACCCAAACAACGCGTCCGAACACTCATGGCTCGACCCGAATAGCGTTGACGGGTTCGTACTTGCGTTTGAAAAAAATAATAAGAAAGAATAATAGAAAGAAAAGTTGGTTTGTAATATAGGACATTGTTGGAGTGTGGTATTTGATTTCGGAGAATGAGGAGATAATGATGATGGAGTTTTAATGGTGCTAATTGTGTGGATCATTGAGATGAAGAGTGCGGGTTTAAGATCGTAATTATTAAAGTTAATGATACTATAGCAACTCTTTGGTGGGGAGATGAAGAGTGTGGGTTGTGATTAGAGAAGAGATGCGTTAGTAACTTCTTAGTGGGAAGATGAAGAGTGTGGGTTTAAGATCGTAATTATTAAAGTTAATGATGTTATAGTAACTCTTTGATGGGGAGATGAAGAGTGTGGGTTGTAATTAGAGAAGAGATGCGTTAGTAACTTCTTGGTGGGGGAGATGAAGAGTATGGGTTGTGATTAGAGAAAAGATGAGGTAAGGATGAAGGAGAGGTCGCCACGTGGCAAGACTTATGAGAAATAATGTATAGGTATAGATATTATATACTAATATTCAAAAACAGGGGAAAAAAATAAAGAGGAATCAGATAACTAGGTTGTCGACTATGATTAGATAAGGGATTTGGAAAAACTCACTCCTGCCACGCCTGAAGAGAATTAATATCTTTGATGATGACGACGATGGAAATATTGTTTAATAAAAAACTCTTAGGCAGAAATGAAACAAAAAAAAAGAGTAAAAACATAGAAAAAAGAAAGAAGTAAAAGAGTGGTTAGGATTTCAGTGTTTCACTAGAATAAAAGTACTAGAGTCTATAAATCCTATTAAAATTGATCCTCAACTTCAAAAGTTCAAATCTTTATTATTTTACCATCAAATATTTCATCGGATCCGGATCTGGGTCTGGATTTGAAAATTATTTCGGACCCTACCTATTTAAAAGTTGGGTTTCGGTCGGGTCCAAATCGGGTATATATGGATATAGCATATCCAGACTCATACCCGAAACTTTAATTGGTAATTTTTTTTACCCGCATACTATCCATTTTTTATCGGGTCTGGATAGGGTCTGGGTAGAGTCCGGGTCGATTATAGTATATCGGATATTTTGGACAGCTTTAATGCATATTACATTATTTAACCTCTAAGATGAACTGTTGATATAATTGAGATAATAGTAATATTTTGACACCAACCATTAGAGTAAATTGAGACATATATATGTGATGTTTTTTAAGGGTCAATAGACAGCTACACATAGTGTGAGACTATAACTGTATTTTGGACACTATAACAGTATTATTATTATCTGTTTGATCATCGCATTTGACCACAACCTGCAAGCTAAGTTGAGTTTGACAATGATACTATACTCGATTGTGTTAACGCCCCCGCAAGTGTCACTCCGGAGATTGGGCTATGAGATATTATTATGGCATGCATGTGCCAGACATGCAGTAGCCTGTGTGGTAGCGCACCACTATAAGTAGGTGCAGAACACGATGCAGCACAGGCTAAACCTGACTGTTGAGTCAGTCACTATGATTAGATCTTATTGTAATATTTTATTTAGTAACTAATTGATACATGACATACATGAATTGCAAATTTCAGTTATATTGTAGAAGTATGATAGTAGTATTTATTTTCAGTAATTATTCATATTAGTAATTATTTATTTACACTGCTCAGTCATTTATTATTTTTGCCTTTTATCAACCTATTGGTGTAGACCGTTGGCGTTGATGATCATACCTACTGGGGACTCATACCCTATTTATTAATATTTTATTTCAGAGCACCAACGACTGATCAAGACAAGGGGATTGTGGATAGTTAGTATCCCTTACTCTTTCTGTGTGTCTAGTTGCACCACCTATCGCAGTATATAGCAACTTGTACAGTGCTTTGTGGTTTGGAATAGTCAGAGATGTTATACCATTTTGGGGACTAGTATAGTGATGATTGTATATCTTTATAGTGTTGCTATAGTATATAGTTTTTATTTTCCGCTTATAACTATTGTTGTAAGATTTTAGTTAATTTTATTGAACATGTTTTGTTGACGCTTTGTATGTATAAGGTGTGTCCTTGTGCATGCGGCAGGTCTGTTGTCGTAACCCGGGCTTCCACTGTAATCCGGGGCGTGACACCACGTATGTATCGACGCTTATGCTAAGCGTTAGTAAAATATATTCTGGTGCTTTAAAGCATTAGAATTTTTTAAAATCCTGACGCTTTAAAGCGTCGAAAATTAAAATTAATAGTAAAATTTATTATTTAAATAAATTAGTTTAATACAATAGAGGGTTCATTTGAAAGCATCAATATTTGCTATGCTATAGGGATATTTGGGGATGCTTTCAAGCATCATCTAAAAAGTGTCATTATATTAAGATTTTCTTGTAGTGTATCAACGTACGTGAATATTTGTTGACTACACCAGTGCCACATAAGCCGACCAAACAAGGTCTCATCCAGCTTGCGTCTTGCCTAGTGAGACTTCGAACAATTAATCATGCTGTAATATTCCGGCTATATGTCGCGGATCCGAAGTAACGTAACCGGTAACCGAGGATAAAGGAGGTAAGGGAATAGAGATAGAAATTGAGATTGAGATAGAGAGAAGAGAGATAGAGGTAGAGAGATAGACAAAGATGAGGATTGAGAGGTGAGGGTTAGGGAAAAGAGTTGGGATAGAGATTAGAGATAAAGAAAGAGATAGAGAGGGATAAGGAGAGATAGGGTTTGGAGAAGAAGCTTTGGGGGAGAAAATAGACTAATTCATTTTATTCATGATCCTTCTGCTATTACATTCTTGTATATATACTTGCTACTACTTAGTACTGAAATTAAAGCAGGCTATCCTATGAGGGCCAAACTGCAAATCGTCAAAATGAAGTCGCGGGCCTGTTGGGCTGAATTCACCAGGCGTGTGGGCCTCTGATGGGCTTCACCGGTCCAGACCGCAGCTAGCGGGTCGGTTGGTGGATCCCGGGTCCCTCTGTTCGCTCCGCCAACTGCAGGTAATGGGCTCGCCTTTTGCGCCCACTTCGCAGATTAGACCCTCCGACCCGCAATCTTCTTCTTCTCCCAATTGCTTAGATTGGATCTACTTCCTATCTCCTCAACCTCTCTTCTCTTCCTCAGAGCGCCATGGATGCCCTCGCTTCGCCTCGCCGCCGGAGTTCCACCAAGCTCACACCTTCCTCAACTTGCTGCAGCCCTTATTTCCGTTCCATTATGCAAAGATAACATTTTAACTAACCTTCTCTGTTACTACTACTTCTACTGTTTATTCTTCAGGGTTGTTACACATGCTTATACAAATCCACATCAGCACTCAACAGCGCTAGCGTGAGGTGAACAATCGCATCCTCTCTTAGTTATACCTTCAGAGGACCAAGACTTATCGGGAGCGACCCTCACAAACTAAAACTAAAATGCTCGTTGAGCTCATTTTGGCTCTTGCAAACTATAATCACAAGTCCGTACCCAATCATGTTACGTTTGTTGTCAAATGAAAGCTTTTTAGCTACATTGATATTTTGTCAAACACTTTGTGTGCACTATTATGAATCAAGCCCTATATATCATTTTGTCTTGTCCAATTGATATTTCACTGTAATATCTTGTTCACTACTATGTTTTATTCAAGAAATATAAGTAACATCATTTAACAAGCATTTTCTACTTTGATTAGGTTCATCTTATGCAACCTAGGGTAGAAAGACAATATGAAGAAGGAGATATAGAAAGAGATCACCCATTTCAAAGACTAAAACCTACCGATTCTTTGAATGGATTCTCCGAAATAGAATTCTAGACCAATTTGGATGCCTGAAATAGAGAACCGAGCACCTGAAAATGGTTGCGAAGGGTCCCCCGCTGCGCTTGAATCTTTCGGACGCTTATCTAGAGAGCTAGAATTTTGAGAACAGTACTATTAATCGAACGCCCGCATTACCCTGCGAGTGCCTGGATGTGAATTCAGACTCTATCTTTGGATGTCCTGGCGACTGGTACTGCTTGTGCGATAGCAAGTCATCTTTTTTATGCATAAATCTTAACCCTTCATTAATTGATTAAAAATAAGTGGCTAAGATTAGAACGGAGTATTGAAGCATTACGTACTCCTATTAATTCTTGTGTTAGTATATGTATATGATATTTAGATTTTTAATTGACTTAAACATACAGTTAAGGGTGCTGATTGTTTGGCTCCAAATAAATTGCAAGTATATTGAACCAAATCAAACCGATCGAATACAAAAATGCGGAATTCGGTTTACCTACTTTATAATTTGGGGCAATTGCTTATATACCCCTGAAAAATTCTCGATTTTCCGATTTAAAAGAAGGCTAATATTGAAAATACCCCTCCTACGTTCCAACATATTTCTAATATATCCTTAGTGTTAAAATCTGTTAAATAACTCTATTATCTCTGTAAAATTACTATTTTGTCCTTTTCAAATATACCCTTCTACCATCACCGTCTTTCTTATTTGCCCTTAAAGTCAGGGGCACAAAAAGTATTTCGAGTTTTGGTCTTTTCCAATATACCCCTCTAACGTCACCAACCTTTCTTATTTGCCCTTAAGTTAAGGGCAAAATTGGTATTTTAATTTTTTTTAACTGTGGTAGATATTTAACTCACGTTTAACCCAAATTAACTTAACAGGAGATAACTGCGAGGGTATTTTGCAATAACGGTGGAACATATGAGGGGCATTTTAGAAAGGAAAATAATTAAGTAGGGGTGGATCAGATATTTTTAGACACATAAGGGGTATATAGGCAATTATCCCTTATAATTTAGTTTACTTCTAAAGTAGCTGAAATTTGATTTTTAGTATTGATTCGGCTTCTTTTTGACACTTCTTTTTTGCTCAATGGAATCGAAAAAAGAATGGCAGTATTAATTACACGCATTTCTTGTCAGTATCGCATATCCGAAATTGTATGATCCAAATTTAATTTTGTGTTTAACAATTACCATAATCCAAGTTTGGTTAATTGTTAGATTACATACATTAATTTTTAAGAAAAGTAGGATAATTGAAACCAAAATGCAATAGAGTTTTTGAACCGACTACTTCAGTTCCGTTTAATAGTTTCTTCCAAATGGTCAAATCAAACCAAGTACACTAATATAATTAAACAGTTCAAAATACCACTTTGTTATGCCATATACATCGATCTTTTTACCTATCTAGCCTCCTTTTGAAAAAAAATTCCCTATCTAGTCTCATTTTTAAAAATTAGAGAAAAAAAAATAATTAACACCTTTAATATACATTAATATGTTAAGTGGTGGAATTATTATTTTCTCTCTCCTCTCCCATTTCCCGAGGTCCCTTCTTATTTTCTTTCTCTCTCCTCCCCAACCCCACTGCCTGATATCGTCCACCGGCCTTATATCTCCCTCCCATCAATTTTTATATCAAAATAATCTTGATCCCATTCGGTCTGCCTATAAATTTCATATTTTAATGCATTAAAACTTAGAGTATGAGAAATCCAGATAGTTTTTGTATCAGGACCATTATAATCAACTCCTTCAGAACCATGCACAATATTTCCATCAAAATATAAGAAGATTAGAATTGGTTTATGCGCCATATAAAAATTTCCTATTTTGAAATAAATCAATATGAGATAAATTATACGCAAAAATAGGAGAGGAGAGAGAAAATAATAATCCCACCACTTAACATATTAATGTATATTAAAGGTGTTAATTATTTTTTTTCTCTAATCTTTGAAAATGTGGCTAGATAGGAAATTTTTTTCAAAAGGATGCTAGATAGGAAATTTTTTTTCAAAAGAAGGCTAGATAGGTAAAAAGATCATATACATCAACAATCAACAATCAACAATATTAATTATAGGATACCTTTTTTGTGAGGGACCAGGTATTTTTCTCACGAGAATCGTTGATCCTATTGATATCCAACAATTAAAATATAAAGTTTTAACGAAATTTCTCATTGAAAATGTGAAAGAATTGAAATCACAAGAGTCAAAAGTTAACCGAGTGCTAATGGAAAAAAGTTAGTAGTTACCAAGGCCTAATTCAAAATGGCCTAGTTAAGGTCTCCATGCCTAATTTTAAACCTTAAATTAATTAAATGCAGTGACCTGAGGGATTAACTAAACAACTATATGAAACTAAATGAGATTACTTTCTCTCCATGCAAAAGTACATATCTCATATATATGCCTTGCTTTGGAACCCAACTTATTCCCCTCAAATATACCAAACCCAACATTAATATTGTCCCCCACTGCTAGGCCTATCAATAGCAGCAACTGCAGATTCCCACAAAGAAAAAGATGTTATGCAATGTTATTAGAGGCACCAATAAAAACCAACCAACTCTAATTGCTAGATATATACATTGATCTCATTGTTGATATTTCTCCCTCACTAGCTCCAATTGCACTTCTATATATATATGGCTCTCACCGCGAATCCTAAGTTCCTCCTCGCAGCCACCCACGCCCGTACGGTGGCTCATATACTGGCCCTGGTGGCGGTGATCCTCATGCTGGTGTGGGTGCTCCATTATCGAGGCGGCGCGAATCTGCGCTCCGATGCGGATCCGGAGCTGATCTTCAATGTATGTGTCTCATTCATGTACTTGTACGAGTTAATGACATGTTTAATTAGGTATAAATAAGTTGTTCCTACATAAGTTACTGTGCTGCTTAAAAAAACAAACTGTCATGTATATCAGCTATATGCATGTCCATTTGTCATCTTTTCACTCTCTATCTTTTCTTTAATTTCACTTTCTCTTTCTGCTTTTCCATTTAGCTGATCTATTTTTCTCTCAGTTTGCGTCTTGCTTACGCGTGATTAATAAAAAGGGAATACTTCAAAAACCCCCTCTGAGGTTTCACACTTTTTCATTTTAGTACCCTGTGATTTAAAGTATATTAAATTAGTACCATGTGGTTTCTCACTTTATCACTTTAGTATCCTGTGGTTTAAAGTGTATCAAGTTAGTGCCCTGTGGTTTTGAACTTTATCACTTTACTATCCTGGGGTTTCACACTTTATCACTTCAGTACCCTATAGTTTAAAAAACCACAGGGTACTAACTTGATACAAAATTAAAACCACAGGATACTAAAGTGATAAAGTGCAAAACTACAGAGTACTATTTTGATACTCTTTAAACCACAGGGTACTAAAGTGATAAAATGAGAAACCACGGGGTACTAACTTGATACATTTTAAACCACAGGGTACTAAAGTAAAAAAAATTAAAACCACAATGGGGGTATTTGATGTTTTCCCTAATAAAAGCTTATTCGAGTCAAAACTAGATTAGACAATAGCTACATCAATTAACTACATTCTATATCCTGACCCTATCTATATGCTTAATAATTAAACCTAGAATCGAGCAGTGTCATTTATATGTACAAAGCTAAACCTAAATTTAAATTAGATTTAGTTGGACCCAACTAGATTTACCCTGGTTTAGGAGATTTATATGAGTGTAAGTTTAATTGATGATGTTTCTTTTGTTCCAAGTAAACTATATATTAAAATATGAAGTACAAATCTAATATTGCAGATTTAGACTAGTATTAGAAATTTCATTATTAAATATCTATCCCAAGACACCTACATAAAAAAAGATGAAATCACAAGACACATATGTTGGCCCTTTATTCAAAAGTTTGCCCTCAATATATATATATATATATATATATATATATAGAGTCCATTCTATACTTTTATGAGTATAGAGGCTCTTGTACTCATAACTTTTTGGCCATTTGATCCACCCTTTAATCATTTTTACCCGTTAGATTATACTATTCAACCAACCACCTACTCAACCCTAGGGGGCCCACTATCAATCTAACCGTAATCACTCTCATCCTAGCCTCACATTTTTTCATCTCAACCAAAAAGTTATGAGTACGATGACTCCAATACTCATAATAGTATAGTAGCCGTGGCCTATATATATATATATATATATATATATATATATATATATATATATATATATATATATATATATATATATATATATATATATATATATATATATATATAGAGAGAGAGAGAGAGAGAGAGAGAGAGAGAGTTAATTTGGTATGCTATCGATAGCACCAAGCACTTGGTGCTATCAAGTTTTCTCGCCGTTGGATTAACCCTTTTGATTATTTTTACCCGTTAGATTATACTATTCAACCAACCACCCACTCAACCCTAGAGAGCCCACATCATCCTAACCACACATCTTTTAATCCAATGGTGAAAAACTTAATAGCACCAAGTCATTGGTGCTATTAATAGTATTCCACCTAATTCTATATGAATTGAGCTAGAATACTTTTGGAAGCAACAACTTTTGGTACTACTAAGTTTTTAGTCATTGGATCTACGTTTTTGACTACTAATAGCCTTTGGATCTAACACTATTCCACCTACCACCACCTATCCCATCAACCACCACCTACCACCATCATCTCAACCTTACATCTCCCCATCCAATGGTTAAAAACTCATAAGCACCACCGCAATGGTGCTTTTGAAAGTATTCTAGCTCAACTCATATATATATATATATATATATATATATATATAGAGAGAGAGAGAGAGAGAGAGAGAGTACGATCACACTCGTACTCATAAGTTATTTTCGATGATAGAGCTTAGAATCGACGATCCACACCGTTAAACGTTATCTAGAACATTTAAAACTTCTAGAAATAAAATTTTATAATTTTTCGATATCATTTACCCTACGATCAAAAGCTCACAAAATTGACAATTTTTAATGGCCGGTATGGAATATTTGCTAGTTTAACGGTGTAAAAGAATCGAAATAGGTTGAATTTTTGATAGAAAATTCTATTCACTACCTAAATAAAGATCAATAACTCCGATCTTAAATTGAAAGATTCGATCATCCATTTTTAGGATGTCGTTCGATTTTGACCATTCATTTTATACCCGCTTGATGGACTTTATAATGATTTCGAAAAATTACGAAATTTATTTTCTAGAAGTTTCAAATACTCTAGATCATGTTTAACGGTGTGGATCGCCGATTCGAAAACCCCAACATCGAAAACAACTTATGAGTAGTAAGGGATCTATACTCATAATAGTATAGTAGCCCTACTCTATATATATATATATATATATATATATATATATATATATATATATATATATATATATATAGGCCAAGGCTACTATACCCGAATCGACGATCCACTCCGTTAAATATGATCTAGAGTATTTGAAACTTCTAGAAAATAAATTTCGTAAATTTTTGAAATCATAATAAAGTCGATCAAGCGGGCATAAATTGAACGGTCAAAATCGAACGACGTCCTAAAAAGGATGATCGGATTCTTCAATTCAAGATCGGAGTAATTGATCTTTATCTATGTAGTGAATAGAATTTTCTATCAAAAATTCAACAAATTTCGATTCTTTTATACCGTTAAACTAGCAAGTATCCCATACCTACTGTTAAAAATTGTCAAATTTGTGACCTCTTGATCGCAAGGTAAATGATGTCGAAAAATTATAAAATTTTATTTCTAGAAGTTTTAAATACTGTAAATAACGTTTAACGGTGTGGATCGTCGATACGAAAGTTCTATCATCGAAAACAACTTATGAGTACGAGGGCGATCGTACTCATAATAGTATAGTAGCTATATATATATATATATATATATATATATATATATATATATATATATATATATATACGGAATACTATAAATAGCACCAAGCTATTGGTGCTATTAAGTTTTCGGCCCTTAGATGAAGAAATGTACGATTAGGATGATGTGAGGCTCCTAGCGTTGAGTGAGCTATTAGTTGAATAGTATAATCTAACGGGTGAAAATAGTCAAAGAGTTAAATCTAACGATAGAAAGCTAGATAGCACAAGTGCATGGTGCGATCAATAGTATCCCACCAATTTGAACTCTCTCTCTCTCTCTCTCTCTCTCTCTCTCTCTCTCTCTCTCTCTATATATATATATATATATATATATATATATATATATATATATATATATATATATATATAATTGAGCTAGAATACTTTTAGAAACACCACCTCCTTGGTGTTTTTATAATTTTAGCCTTTGGATCTACTCTTTGATTATTAATAGCTTTTGGATCAAACACTATTACACCTATCACAACCTACCACCACCTTCCATCATCATCCCAACCTTACATTTCTTCATCCAAAGGCTAAAAGCTCAAAAACACCACCTTTTTTGTGCTTTTAGAAGTATTCTAGCTAGCTATAGCTCAACTCTAATGTATAATGTATTTGCTCTTATATATGTACTCTTAATTCTTTCTTTAGGTACACCCTTTGGTGATGAGTTTGGGGTTTATTGTTGTCATTGGAGAAGGTACGCATGCAGGATCTTTCACATTACACTACATGTTATAAAATTTCAAGATTGTAGCGAGTTAATTAACCCATACATATTACCATGCTGCTTTAATTTGTCTTGGAAAAAAATTGATCTTTTTTATATTGGCGCAGCAATAATGGCGTATAAAACGATTCCGACTGAGAAGAGGGTGCGAAAATTCATCCACATGATGCTTCACTTCGTCGCGCTAACTCTCGGGATATTCGGCATCTACGCCGCCTTCAAATACCACAAGGAGAGTGTCTCCCCTGACATGCTTAGCCTGCACTCTTGGCTGGGGATCTGCACCATCTGCTTGTTCGGCTTGCAGGTTCTTATAACCTCACTCTTTACTTCCCGCTTCATTTATTTCGTTAAGAAATAAACTTAGTTAGAAATGTGAATCAACTAGGAATCGAACTCGGGTCTCGGATACTGACCACCAAGCCCTTTGCCACTTGCTCTAGGGATTGTTCTATTATTTCGAGTTTTTAGTATTGACAAATAGATTCGTTAATTCTATTCATTAGTATGACCGGATTTGAGTGATTCAATTGTATCGATTATTAATTTCCTCATAGTATATATAGATTGCTCTATTTAGGCAACTTAATTTCCACTATTTTGAACTTAACTAGCCTATAATAAGTTGTTGCTGTATTTGGAACCCAGTTGAGAAAACTAATTAAGGCCTTGTTTGGCCCAATAAGTGCTCTTCTCAACAGCTGCACCATGTAACAGAACGAAAATTCCCCAACTTTTTTTTTTTTTTTGTTCTCACAAGAGCACTTATTAGGGTCGAATAAAACTATTTTACCTCTCTGATGGGTGGGATCCTAACGGTCAAAATTAAGGCATAATTTAAACTAGTGTAGTAACCCGTGCGTTGCGACGGATAATTTAGATTAGGATTAATATAGATGAACTATTAATTAGATGTTATATTTGTAGGAAAGACGAATGGTTGATCAAGGTAAGTAGACTATTAATTAGACATTATGTTTGTAGAAAAGACGAATGATTAGATTAAGATGAGTTAACTATTAATTAGACGTTATGTTTGTAGGAAAAGCGAAAGATTAGATTAAGGTGGGTGGACTATTAATTAAATGTTATAAGTGGAGGGAAGCCACGTGGCATGTTTTTGGGGAATAGTGGACGTTATAGGTGAAGGAAAGACGAAGAGTTGGTTTTACTGAAGGAAGGAAGGTTTCGCTGCAGGAGGAAGGAAATTCCGCCATGTGGATATCATGCCGCCACGTGGCAAAATTAAGATGCATATCATGCCACCACGTGGCAAGAGAGGAATATCATGCCGCCACGTGGCAAGTTTAAGAGAAATAATGTTATGGTATAGATATTAAAAAATAAAGCAAGGAGTTAAGATTGAAACACCAAGATTAAAACAATAAAAATTGGAGGTATGAAAGATGAATTAAGAATTTTTTTTTTTTTATATTCGTAATTGACTTTGGTCGGATCTGAATTGGGCTGAAGTCAATTACGCTATTTTATAGAGTTTGAGTTTTGACTCAAGGTAAATCTAGTGACGATGAAATACCATAAACAAAAGTGAACATTTAAGTGCTTGGCTAAAGAATTGTTAGTGCATGGAACAGTAATGGATAAATTTAAGAGGAACAATAGTCCAATCAATTAAAAATTTCGGTAGTGTTTCACTGGAAATGTAACACTTTAATAGTTGTACATCGGACGGAAAAGGAGTTCTAATTGAAAATATAAAAAAATGTGCACTTTAGTAATAATAACAGCTGGACCGGTGGTTTAGATCTAACGAGTTATTATTGTTAGCAAGTCAAGTCATTATATTTGATATCAAAATCGAATGGAATTCAAAAATGTGATAACTAAGTGCTATGCGAGACAAACTACTGCACCAGTAATTGGCTCTCTGATGGGAGCCACCTCTTTAACGCGCGGTAATTCTTAGTTGAGTGATCTATCCCCCATAAAATTCTGCTATTTCCAAGGCTAGAAATTTTTTTTTTTCTTGCAAAATATTTCACTGCTATTTTAAAATGTAGATAAGTAGTAGTTCCAAAGGCAATGCCAAGTAGGGTTGTATATAAAGAGTAAGGCTACTATGCTTCTGGAAGCACAGAGGGCTCCGTGCTTCCACGTCGTTTTTGATGTTGTGGTTTTCGAATCGTCGATCGGCTCCGTTAAACTTGATCTAGAGTATTTCAAGTACCTAGAAAATAAATTTTGCGATTTTTCGATATTATTTGCCTAGTGAACGAAGGGGCTAAAAATCAACGGCTGAAAATAAAAATCTTACAAAACGCGATAATATGGCATTAAAACTTTAGATCAAAAATATTGATCTTGTTTTATATAGTATAAAGAAATTTCTATCAAAATTTCACGTAATTTGGATAATTCTACACCGTTAAACTTTCAAACGGCTCACTATGGCCATTAAAATTATTTGATTTTGTGCTCCTTCGATCACTAGGCAAATGAAATCAAAAAATCATAAAATTTATTTTCTAGATACTTCAAATACTCTAGATCAAGTTTAACGGAGCCGACCGACGATTCAAAAGTCGCAATATCGAAAACGACCTGGAAGCACGGAAGGCTCCATGCTTCCGATAGCATAGTAGCCTCACACGTATATAAATGTTTGGGATAATTGCCTATATACCCCTCATGCGTCTGAAAATATCCGATCTACCCCTAGTTTTTTTTCTTTCTAAAATGCCCCTCATACGTTCCACCGTTATTGCAAAATACCCTTGCAGTTATCTCCTGTTAAGTTAATCTGGATTAAACGTGAGTTAAATATCTACCACAGTTTAAAAAAATTAAAATACCAATTTTGCCCTTAACTTAAGGATAAATAAGAAAGGTTGGTGACGGTAGAGGGGTATATTGAAAAAGACCAAAAGCCGAAATACTTTTTGTGCCCGTGACTTTAAGGGCAAATAAGAAAGACAGTAATGGTTGGAGGGTATATTTGAAAAGGGCAAAATAGTAATTTTACAGAGATAACAGAGTTACTTAACCGATTTTAACTCTAAGGGTATATTAGAAATAGGTTGGAACGTAGGAGGGGTATTTTCAGTATTAGCCTTCTAAGAGGGGTAAATCGAAAAATCGGGAACTTTTCAGGCGTATATAAGCAATTGCCCCTAAATGTTTTATAGTTGTGAAATTTTAGCTTAAATATCTTAAAATTAAGATGAAAACAACTGAGTGTGATCAAGAACATCTTAAGCATACTCACATAGTTTTACAAAAATTGAAAATGTATTTCCCAAGCATAAAATCAATTGTATTAAAATCAACAAATTATAATTTTCAAAAAATTCCCAAGTTGAATGCTACAGGTAAAGATTTCAGTAATTATAATTTTTTTGCACGTAGGTTTTCGTAATATATATTGCAGATCATATTTGACCTTTCTGATCATCTTCATTTTTGAGACTCCCACGATTGAATTTCTACTAACGTTAAGAAGGGTGTAACTTAAATATTTAACTTGATCCCAACATACATGCACCTTAATTATACTATTAAATACCATAGTTAAAATAAAAGAAGTAATTGCGCATAATTTATCTGAATTATGAATCATTTAATTTGATTTTTAATCTTTTCAAAATCTTGATTTTACTAACTAAGCTTTTAATATGTTTGATTTGAGTCACTCAACGGTTGTTTGATTTTAAATTTTGAATGCATTACTTATCTTTACAAATTAAGTTGGTATACTTTATGCAATTCTGGCAACTATAAATTTATTAATATAAATAATTAGTTTCAATTTTAAAGTTAAATCGTTATCGTCTAAGCCAAACCAACAAACTAAGAACATTACAACAAAAACGGTCTATAGTGACACCTTTAAATGTATGTATATATGTTAAAAAAGTGCTGCTAGCTAAAATTACCGACACTTTTAAAATGTGTTGCTATATGTGAGGTCGCTAGGTATATAGTGACAGTTAAAAAGTGTCGCTATAATTTAAAAAAAGTGCAGCTAATTTACCAACACTTATTTAAGCATTTAGTAACCGTCGAAACTCTATCTCGTTGGCTACGGTGGCGGAGGAGGACGACAGGAATGGCTCTTTGTCTAGAATTTCAGTGGATTGAGTGAAGAGAGAAAAGAATATAGTAATTGATTTTTTTTTTCTTTTCTATTTGTTATCCGGCCAAATGAACTAGGTATGGTGGGTTGAGTAGAGTAATCTTTTATTTTTGATTGGATTGGGTTTTATATTTAGGCAATAGGAGATATTTTTTTAAGTTTTATCATAAATAGGACACTTACTTAAAAGTGTCCCAAACATGTGTTTCGATAACCTAATTTTGTTGTAGTAAAACTGGTTAGTAAATAGTAAGCCAATTAAAAATGATCAATAGTTATTGCATGAAGGTATGTCCAATGTTTTAAAAACTGAGTCAAATAGTGACTCAAAAATGTTGGTGGGTCAAGGATCACCATTTCAAGTAGTGTTCAACCATTGACTGATCAACTATTGACTGATCAACTAGCGTCAGCTTTTTTTACATCTTAAATATTTAATTATTATTTTAAATTTATTATGTATAAAAATATACATATATTATTATCCAAATATCATATTTAATTATAAAAATACTAACTTAAAAATCAAATTAGGTAGATATAAGTTTTCAAGTTTCATATTTTGAATGACTAATTCATATTCATAAAAAATAAAATTAGGCCAATTTGTATAAAAAATTTTATTAGTTTTGAGTTTTTGTAAAAATAAGCCGTCATTTTGAATTTTACAGATGGCCATGTTTTTGAATTTTACAAATGGTCGGATTTTTAGAAAATTGACTAAAATACTTTTATTTTCCTTCCTCTACCTTTTTTTTCTCTCGATTTTTTTTTTTTCTCTTCGAAGAGGGTGACGGAGGTGGAGACGGCTTGCCTCGCCTCCGTCTCGCACGCCCTCGCCCTCGCCCATGCCCGTACACGCTCCCTCCGCCTTCCTCACCTCCAACCCCGCGAGGCCGCGCCGCCTCTTTTTTTTTTTTTTTTTTTTTTTTTTTTCTCTTCAACCCTCCCCCCCCCCCTAGCCTTTTATAATAGTAAAAAGTACAACGTCACATCCGTCACATTCTTTTTCTCTTATTTTTTTTTCTCTAGTTATTTTCTTTCTCTCTTCAACCCCCATCTACCGTCTTCGCAACATTACACATCCGTAAAGAGGACCGCGCTGCATCGTCTTCATCCGCCGTTGTCAGCGTAGGCACTGACGTCGGTGCCATAGAAGAAGGATTCGGAGCGAGTGCGGGTGAGAGCGAAGTCAAGAAAAAAAATATATATAAAATAAAAAAAAATAATTAAAAAAAATATAAAAGAAAATGGTTTTTTCTAAAAATAAAATGAAGAAACAATGAAAAAAAAAAAAGAAGGAAATAAATTTGCACTGTTTCGAAAGAAAATAATAAATTTGTACTAATTCAGGAAAATATTGTATTATTTTAGAAGAACGTTAATTATACTGTTTTAGAAAAAATTTATACTATTTAAAAAAATATATATTTTTTTAGATTAAAATTATACTTTATGAACCAAAATTTTATTTTTTGAACAAAAAAGTATACTATTTGGCTCAAATTATATTATTTTCTCATCCTCCTTTCTCATCCTATTCTTTTTGGTCAAATAGTGCAAAATTTGTTTTTTTTTTTTTTTTAATAATGGTTTGAAGTGCAAATTTGATGCAGTGGTTGTTTGGGTTCTTATACTTTTGGCTTCCGCGAGGTCCGGCGGTGAACCGGGCGATGATGAAGCCGCTGCACGCGTCCGCCGGCCTTGCGATCTTCCTGATGGCGATCTGCACTGCGGAGACCGGCTTGGTCGACAAGGGTGGGCAGACGGTCTCCGAGACGCAGCTCATCAACTTCACCGGCCTCTTCATCCTCCTCTTCGGCGTCGCCGTCAGCGTCGTCGTCGCCCTGCCCAAGATCGTATAGCCCCCCCACTCTATGAAAACTTTCAGCAGATTCGATCGATGAGTATTGTTTCAAATTAACCTTTTGAAACCCAAGATGCCGATTTAATTAGCTCATGAGTGAGATATGTATGGGATGTGTTTGCATCAAATTTTAATTACGCCAATTGTGAACTCCGAAATTGGTTCTCTTGCGCTGTAAATTAATTATGTGAGAGAAAAATTAATTACATTTTTTAAAATTATAATTGTTGGAATTTAGAATTATCCTGCAGTATACACTGTCAACAAATTAAATAAAATATACGAACAAAAAAAAACAGGAAGAATAATTGAAAAAAAATACACAAAAAAGGATCGGAGGACAGCGATTTACGTGGTTTGATAAGTTGCCTAGCTAACTATACCCACGAGGAGAGCGAGAGAGATATATTCTTTATATGAAAAAAAAAAAATCAAAATACGAACCCACACCTTTATATTTTTCTCAAATGATTACTATCACACCTTTTCTAGTTATAAGAAAAAAATTTCGTCTTAATCTCGAATGATTTTTTTTTTTTTAAAATAGAGAGAAACTTATCAACAAGCTATTAATTAAGTTTTCAGGCTTCTCTTAATAACTCACTTAATTCACTCATTGTTTGTTTTTTTTTTTTTGAGAGCTGCAGAAGACGCTACCCGCTCGCTTTATTTCATTTAAATAAACTTAAAAATATGAATCAACTGTGATTCGAACTCTGCTCTATCAACCACGTTCTTCACACTCATGCAGTGACGGTCGGTAATTCACTCATTGTTTGTTGCTTGTTCTCAGCAGGAGTTGAACCTTTTTATAGGCATGCATACAGTTGCACAATTGAAGTCGACAACTTCAATTGTCAACTTTTCTTAATTAGTCTATGTATAGACATATTTTTGACAATCATGGGTGGTTCATGCATGCATGCATGAAACACAAGCATAATTCAAACCGTCCAATGAAAGTCATTCTATTCACACTTTAAATACTTTGGTAGACCCAGTACGCTATTAACCAACTTTCATATTCATGTTTTTTTTGCTTATTAGTTCAAAAAATCTTATGGATCAAGCAAATATCTTTATATCTTATACAAAAGAAGATATATAAACAACAATAATCGTATTTGGCTGATTGCTGTGCAAAAACCAAATGAATTAAACAACAATTGTGCAGCAGACTAGAATAGTATTTCTCATTTATTCATTTTTAAAAAATAATATTGTCATGGAAAAAAACGGAAAAAAAAAAATCTATTTCATCGGAGAAAGATATAATCGAGAAAGGGAGAAGCAAGGTAGAGCAATGCTCCTATACACCAAACAAATCTTAACCCTTAAATTTTTAAAAATGGACAGTAATGATGCATCTTCTAGAAAGGAGTGAACCGAGGGCAAAAAATTTATTCATTACATGGAGTTTGCACTAAGGGCATTTTGGTAAATTTCCATCCCCATAGCTTATTATTTTTGTAAATTTAAAATATTCCTTCTTCCTGCATTCTTATCCTCCAATTAACATTTCATCTTAGTATAATGGCTAAATTATAGAAAACCCCCCTGTAATTACCTGTTTTTTTATTTTCTCCTATGTCATTTAAAAACCTACACTTCGTCTCCTTGTAAAATAAAAAATATGTACTTCACTCCCTACCGTTAAGATTCCGTTATAAAATATTTTTTTATACCCAAAATACCCCTCCACCCTCTTTCCTGTTGCTTCACCTCCCTCCAGCTCGCCGCCTCGTCACCGCCTCGCCCTCCTACACTGTCTCGCCCTCGCCCACATTCCCTTCGCCTCTCTCCGGCTCACCGCCTCTTCGCCGCCTCGCCCTCCTCCACTGTCTCGCCCTCGCCCGCCTCGCCTTCGCCCTCCTCCGCAGCCTCGCCTTCGCCCTCACCCTCGTTGCCCTTGCCTACCTTTCCATCAACACCCACCTCGATTTTCTTCCTACTGTTGCCAAAATTGAGGGGACGGCGAGGGTGCAGAAGGAGAAGGAGAGCAGGTGGGGAAGGGAATAGAGCAAATTGCGGCCGATTGAGGTGGGAATCACGGCCGATCGAAGGAACGGCTTAGAAAGATGAGAAAGAAGACGAAAATGGCGAGGGGTAAAATGATCATTTTACACAACGTACCCCCATATGACTATTTTTTATTTTACAAGGGGGTAAAGTGTAGGTTTTTAAATGACAGGAGGGAAGTGAAAAAATGAGTTATTACATATGGATTTTCTGTAATTTAGCCTAGTATAATCACCTTTCCTAAATTAGTTTTTCTTTACTAATGTATCATATTCAAATTCGAAGTATAAAATGATGCGTTATGGAATGGATTTAGTCTACCCGTTTTTCTCGAGCCTAAATTAAACCAGAGCTTGAAAGTTTAGCCAATTTTGAATTTGTTTGTACGATCCAAGTATTAAATAAAACTTTAAATCGGTAGCAAATTTACATTTTTGTTGCATCTAAAATAATATTCAAATATAAAACATTGCAAATGGCAAGTTACATTATGCAATCTCTTAGTAATAAAATATGAAATATTGTTCCCAAGTGAATGTTTAAAAATTTTGAATTTGACCTTGTGATCAATTGTTCTAACTAATTATGTTCATTACCTTACTTAAAATAAATTAAACTTTTATGATCGCTACGAGTTCTAGCATATCTCTTCAAGTTCTAGTATAAATTATACATTTTTTTCTCAAATTATGAGAAATGTAATACTTTGGTTGGCTAACATTTGTAAATTGCATTTCAAACTAATTAAGTCTTTTAGATTATTGCATCAAGTCTCATGCTCCAATTTAGATAGCTGAATTATATATGATTTCACGTTGATGTGGTAGTGATGTAGCATTTTAACCATTCTCATATCATCAACTATAATACAGTCACATCACAATTATATAACTAACACATTATTAATCTGTTAATTAAATTGAATTGTATGACCTGAATGCAATGAACTACAAAGTTCGAGACAAAAATCTTAATAAATTAAAATTGGATGATCGAAGCTAAAATTCAATTAGAAAGAATGTAATTTATCGATATTCAAATTTATAATTTAAAAGTTAATTTTCAAAGATAGAAACTTTTAGTTTAAATAGTTAATAAAATTTATTTTTCAACTACAATATATACAAATTAAATCTAAATTTTAATTTTAATTTTGATTGATATTTTTGTACTTAAATGATGTTTTCACTATCGAACAAACAATTTGAATTTAATTTAAAAAGTAAAGATATTTTGTTTAAATAAATAATAAAGTTGGGTTTATATGTACAGTATAACCTACAATTTAAAATAGGTTAATATATTTGAACTTTCATGTTATTTTTATATTAAATTAATAATTTGAATTGAAATGTACTATTCATTGAAATATAATTTTTTTCTGAAAATTAATTTTAAATTTAAATTTGAATTCATTGTATACAATTATAAATTTTAAGCTCAACTTAAATATAAAATACAATTCTATGAAGTTTTGTTACTTATCAAATTAGCCATTATCTAATTTGGTAAGTAACAAAATTAAATAAGGAAACAAATATTTGTTGAATGTTATCCAATTTGGTAATTGGCTAGTATTTATTTTTTAATATTGTCCTTACTATTGATCTTAATTGGTAACCTGATGAGCAGGTTACAATTGTTTAAAAGTCAATTTTGACTTTAAAATCTAAATACCCAGATTTAATTGAGCCGGTGTATCAAAGTATTTCTCAAATGTATAAATATTTATAAAAGAAAAAAAAAAAAGAAGCTCCGATTTAAGTTTCACCACAGAGCTTCGCTTAATTGAATCTATGGGGTGGTGCAATGCATTAGATATTGCATGGCTTTCAATATAAGCTTAATTAGAACTTTATTTCAATTAGACTCCTAATTAAATTCTACTTTTTTCTAATAAATTTTAATTCTTATCTTTTTCTAATTTAATTTAAATTTGATTCCAACCTAGATAACTATAATCTAATCAAAATCTGTCAATCTTCGTCATGGTTTGATATGCAGTCTTCAATCACAATGCCGAGCTTACAACACAAACTCCATCTTGACTTGAGTTTTCCATCTTTTCTGCTATAACCCCGAAAAGGTTCGTCAAGTACTGCTGCATCTATCATCCATATATGCTCGTGCAATGTTTGAACGTATCGATCAATAAAAGAGACTAAGTCAATATATATATATATATATATATGTTAGATTATTTATTTGTACCAATCTTGACCGTAACAATATCATTCTGTACTATCACATCATGAATAAAATGACAGTGAACACCAATATATTTTCTTATCTTACAAATTATTTAATATTTACAAAAGAAAATATGGCACTGTGGCCATCACAATGGAGGATGGTAGTCTCTTGACTAGAAATAAGCTCCCCATATATGTCTCTTAATAAAATAGGTTTTTTACATTAACCGCCGTCATAATAATATACTCTTCTTCAGTAGTGGATAAATTAACACTAGCTTGCAAAGTAGTGTAACGACCCAGTCCACTAGCAATAATAATTCGTTGGGCCCAACCATCGGCCCAAAATGCTTAAGCCCGGTTATTATTACTAGTGTCCAAGTCTCATATAAACCCAATGACAAGCCCATTCCCATCCGATGTGGGACTATTGGGGTGTCACAAACTCCCCCCGTTAAGGCCCTGACGTCCTCGTCAGTCCAATCACACACACAGACCAAGATCACCAGGCTATGTGAGACTCGTCTCGCTAGCTCGTCATCCACACCCTGGCTCAGCCGAGACTCGCCACACATGTCCAGCTGGTGAACCGGCTCCGATACCAAATGTAACGACCCAGCCCACTAGTAATAATAACTCGTTGGGTCCAACCACCGGCCCAAAATGCTTAAGCCCAGTTAGTATTACTAGTGTCCAAGTCTCATATAAACCCAATGACAAACCCATTCCCATCCGATGTGGGACTATTCGGGTGTCACAAGTAGCTTTTTAACTGATAGAACAACTACCGGATGAGAAATCACATCCTGTAAGTGATTTCTATGATGTGATTTCTATTTGTCCTATTGGAAATATTAGTGCAGCGAAAACTTACAAACCGGATAGCCAACGTATCCGGGAATTCAAATCGGATCGGTCTGCTTGTTTTACTAGTGTTCTTGGATCGTCCTGTCTCGATGCTTTTGGATCTGCCACGTTTCTCGCCTTCTTCCACGCGTACGCCTTACGTCACGGATCGGATGCGGATCTGATGTGACGGTTGTAGAATGCCAATCGAAGAGGGTTTAGAGTCCTCTTCTATGTCCAAACTCTAAAATCCTAGAAACGTAGGTGGAAATTCCAGAAAGGAAGAAAAGAGAGAAGAAGGA
This sequence comes from Aechmea fasciata, assembly GCA_025177825.1. NCBI lineage: Eukaryota > Viridiplantae > Streptophyta > Magnoliopsida > Poales > Bromeliaceae > Aechmea > Aechmea fasciata. The sequence goes on from CM045939.1 coordinate 10,325,703, forward strand.
AGATTTCCGTAGATTATCGAATTAGATCGTATTCGATCGTCTCTGATCGGAGAGAAAAAGGGACGTATATATAGAAATACCGGAATCCCTAAATATTCTGAATCTCATATAGATTAGAATAAGGATCAGAATATCTATTAACATATAATAGATATCCACTAGTAGATACGTGTCACGCCCCGGAGTCGGCAGGACCTTCCCCAAAGCGTGCCCAGACCCGCCATATGCCAACACATATAAGGCGTCTAACTTAAAAACAGCGGAATTAAAACATACAATAGGCTAAAACTATAGGTATCAGAGCAACATATAGCTAGCCCTATCAACAAGTAGAGAGTAGGAAAACTATAAACATAAGGAGACTAACAATATAAACAAAAAGAACATAAGATTAATACAACATTAGTCCCAAAAAGTGGTGGTCTCTCTAAATACGGGAACAACTCACAACCTCTCTAAGGGGCTGTTTGGTTGCACGCATTTGCAACTGCAGTGCAGTTGTAAATGCGTGCAGCCTCAATTCTTTTGTTTGGTTTAGTGTAGTTGAGCTCAATGCAGCCCAATCGCATAAGAGAAATGTCGCAGCTTGGAACTACATCCAAATTGGTTGTAGTTCCAATCGCAGAATAAGTGAGGATATAATCACCTACAAATTAACAATAATAAATAACTAAATAAATAAATAATATATGTATATAGGTAAATAAAAATACTTGTAAATAAACTCATACAAATAAAATTTTTAGGCAATACAAGCTTTGTGCAAAAAATTAATTTTTTTAAATTTACTTTATTTAAAATATAAATATAGTTTTTTTTTTCTAAATTTTTATAGAATGTGATAGTTTATGTTAATTTAAAAAGTTTTAATTAATTATAATTATTAAATTTGATAAAAAAAAATGAAAGAATCTTTTAAATTTTTAAAGTTTGATTTACATATTAAAATTAAATAAATTAAAAATTTTAAATGTGTCGATTAATAAGTTGAAGAATTGTTGAAAAATATAAAAATATTATATATATATATATATATATATATATATATATATATATATATATATATATATATATATATATATATATATATATATACTTATTTATTTATAAATTGTAAATTTAAATGATTAATAAACTTATATAATTATTTTATGTTTAGTGAAGATAATCTCACCACTCTATCTGAAGAGGTGACAAAATTCACAAATACAACTATCAACTTCATGTTACCAAACAGATAAAATGTAACTGCAATAATTGTAACTGCGTAAAACCAAACAGACTAGATGCAGTTACAACTGCAGTATTTGCAACTGCATGTATTTCCAACTATAATGTTTATGCAACTACATCCAACCAAACGGCCCCTAAAAGCAACAGAACTAGAGAAGTATCCATCTATCGATCAACCTCGCTGAGTGCCGCAATCCCGACGCAACACCCTTGCCGCGATCCCTAACCTCCCCCGATGCGGAAGGCACTGAAAAGAAAACAGAAACAGGGGGCGTGAGAACTATAAATTTATAGTTCCCAGTGGGCAATTACTGACCTGCACCATTGCACCACTAGGCCCAAAGAAAAGAGAGCAAGTAAGCGATATAATTAAACTTGTAATTAAAACATAAAGAGATGCTACAATAACCATGTTCCCAAAATTTAAATGTCATAAGTTCTCGTTCCAACATATATAAGATGATATGTTTTAACTATAACCAACGAGTATACTAACATGTAATTAAAGAATTACCAAGTATACTATAACTCCAAGTAAAGTCCACATAATCCAACTACTAAGTCCTATCTAGTAGTAATTGTTATTTAGTAAAGTTGAATGTCCGAGTTCAATTCTCTCTCTCTACGATTTATCCATAGTAATTCAACTTGTGCCACCTAAGTACCGTGATAGCCCAACATCCCCCGCAAGTAATGAGTCTGTCCCAACGGTCCCGTCGATTTCTCAACACCGCACGCGCGAACGAATCGGGAAGGCCAACTCCGGAGTGCCGGCTTGTAGGGAGCGACCCTCACAAGTATGTGCGAAAGAGCACAAATGGCAACAAGTATAGTCAAGTCTCAAGTCCAAACCTCATGTCTCAACATGGAAATAGTAACTAGTAATCCTAAGGTGTAGTTCAATTATTCTCATGACACTAGATTCTCTATGTCAAGTTCATTCACGAGCCTAATGCCGCTTGATGACATTAGCTCACTATTCTACATCTTTGATGCCAAGCCAATGCCGCTTAATGACAAGGGCTTTTCTCTTATGTCATGCATAGTTCTATATTCTCAAACACATGTCAAACTAACTATAACCATTTAGTTCAAGTTCTCAAATAGAATGCTACCACCCCTTAGCTCTCACAAGCATGCATCTCTACTATATAGAGAAAAATTGCGCTATACATAACATATGTATCTTAAGCATTCTAAAATTCACAATAATATATGAAACAAGAAAACACATGATTTCCCAATTAACCGTAAGCATATAAGCTCCAATGAGAATTTCTCATTGTGCTAGGTGAGGCCAAATCCACCGTCGCTCCAAGCGTCGCTCCGAACCGCTAACGAAGTTTCGATTCCTACTCCTAATACCCTACAAAGTAAATTCTAGGAGTTACAACCTCTAAAGATGAACCATGTGTTCAATCTTTAAACTTCTATACAAAGAATAAGGAAAAACTCACCTTAGTGTAAGAATCCTTCTCCAATCCTCAAATGGAGTGTAAATCCCTTCCAAAGCAACCTAAATCAAGACTCTAAACCAATCAATTGGACTCTAAAAGTCCTAGGTTGCAAACCCCCAAAATAAACCCTAATATGCCAAATCTAGGGTTTCATCTATAAAGAAGCAACTAAACTCAAATCTAGGGGAAGGAGATGAGTTGCTTACCTTCTAGGAGCTCCAAACAAGGCTCAAAATCCTCAAAGCTTGAAGATCTATCCTCCCTCAAGCTTCAAATCCAAGCTCCAAGTTTCACCCATGGTTGAAAATGCACCAAGAAGCAAAAAGGAGAAAAGAGAGCGATTAATCTCTTTAAAAATCAACCCCATGTCCTAGAAACCAAAAGAGAAGTAGAGAGGGCTCCTTACCTCTTTTCCTCAATGATCCCAGCACAAAAGAACCCTAAGGGGTCGTGGGTGCTGTTATAAGAAGCAACAAAATGCCAAAAAGCCCTTGCAGTTTCGGATTTTCGAAATCACAGTCGTACCAGACAAATCCAGCTTTGTAACGTATAAACCTCAAACAAGAAACCCGAGCCTCGGGTTTGCCCAACTGCTCATCTATACTGGTATAAATCTCGGCTTGTACCGGTATAGCCATCATTTTGTACCTGTATAGATACAATTTTGTACCGGTATAAAGACATAAAATTTCAACCCGAGAGCAACCTAAAATCCAGCTTTTTAGACTTTAGTGCTTGAAAATCATCCACTAATCTCGGTACTCGTGCCATGGGTCGGAACACAGTCAACGACCCTCCAGAAAATCTGAAAAAGCTCATATCTCACATCTAACACTCGAACCTTACAATTTGCAAAAGTTCAGTGCGTCACAATACGTTTCTTAACTGATAAGAAACATATGATTCATTCTTATTCTAAATTTATTAGGATAAATCTCAATCCACATCTTAAGTGGATCGAGTTAATTTAAGACCCGTCAATGTGGACACACCACATGGCTATATGTCCAAATTACCTACAAAATCTAAATCAATAAAACTAACTAAAGAGTCATCAGATCTCCCAAAATCCAGACATAAGAAATTCTACTTAAGTATCTAGATAAATGCTACGATTTCCATCTGCACTAGACTAAGGAACATTTAGCATATACTTCTAATCCTTAACTAAGTGTGGCAACGAAGCAATTAAAAATATAAAATGAGAAAGAGTACTTATGGATTTTACCATTTTTAATTCTAAAATGCTCACCGACCCTAGAGCAAGTAGCACAGAGTTTGGTGGTTGGTACCCGAGACCTAAGTTCTAATCCTAGTTGATTCATATTTCTAGCTAAGTTATTTCTAAATGAAATAAACAAAACGGATAGCGTGCTACATATCTCCCAAAACAAAAACAAAAAGGCTTTTTTTGCAAATAGCCCCCTGAGTAATTTTTATTTTAAAAATAGCCCTATCAAAATTAAGGCCACGGGCGCCACGCCACGCGCGGTGGCCCGTAAGTCAAGTTGAACACGGTTAACCATTCACCGTGTTCAAACACGGTGAATGGTTCACCGTGTTTAGTACGTATATTTTGTATATTAAAAATAGGAATCAGGAGTAGGTATAGATATTTGAAATATTATACGAATCTAAATTCGAATAAATTAAATATATATATACATAATTTATTTTTATTTATTTATACAATATATAAAATATTTAATAATTTTTATTTCTTAGATCTTCATCCAATAGTATAGATATTTAAAACCCTGAGTTGGATAAAGATCTAAGAAATAAAAATTATTAAATATTTTAAATATTGTATAAATAAACAAAAATAAGTTATGTATATATATATATATATATATATATATATATATATATATATATATATATATATATATATATATATATATATATATATATATATATATATATATATAATTTATTCGGGTTTAGATTCGCATAATATTTCGGATATTCATACCTATTTACATCCCTACTCCTTATTTCCATTTTTAATATACAAAATATACGTATTAAACACGGTGAACTGTTCACCGTGTTTGAACACGGTGAACGGTTCACCGTTTTCAACTTGCCATACGGCCACCCGCCACGCTGGCGATGCCGCGTGGCGTAACCATTTTTATAATTTTAATTTTAATAGAACTATTTTTAAAATAAAAATTGCTCAGAGGGCTATTTGCAAAAAAAGCCCAAAAAAAATTTTCTAAAATGCTCAAAATCTTTCTCAATATACTTTTTCTGAGTCAAATACAATCTCGCTGACTTTCGGTGTCTAAGAAATTCCTTGTCGAGAATCTTCTTAACTACTCTGATGTTTTTTATTTCAAATTCGTGACTTAACAATGCTTTCAACGTACTAATTCAGAAATATCTTCGAAAGCAATAAGTATATCGTCAACATAAACCAATAAATAAAAACTATGACCTTCTTGTCTAAAATTACTTTTTTCTACTGTCGAAATTAAAACTATGACCAATTTGGACAGTATAGTTTCAATTACTATGATTAAGCCTCTTTGTATAGTTTTAACTGCAATAGTTGTATTCAAATTTATTAAACAAATATCAAATTTGGATCTGTATGTAATTAAAATAACAATGTAAATATAACTGCATGCAACCAATTAAATAACCTCTTATAAATTAGTTTACTGGGGTTGGACAGATTTTCCAAGAATATCTTTTTGTTACCGTTCTTAATTAAAATAATATTTAAATTTTAAAATATCAAATGGCCAACTTAATGCTTTCTTTGGCATCTAAATAAAAATATAAACCAATGGTATTCAAATGAAAATAATTCAGTTAAATTTATTTCGAACTAAAAATTTTTATTTGGTTTAAAATCAGAGTTAAGGTAAATTCTTTTTTGTTTTGTTATGTGAGGAAAAATAATAATTATTTCAATGTGATTACTTTTTCTCTACTATTATCAATTATATGTTAAAATATAAAAATGTTTAAACACCGTTCTCTAACAGCTTAAGTTTTTAGAGTACAACGGTTGTTTCACATCGTATCAGAGCAGTAGGTCCTGAGTTCGAGTCACGCCAGGCTCCTAGCATATTAATTGCCTCCCATTTAATTTAAGCCCACGTCATGGGCCGACCAAGAAGTCTCGAGCCCAGACGTACGTGAGGAGGAGTGTTAAAATATAAAAATGTTTAAACACCGTCCTCTAACTACTCAAACTTTTAGAGTACAACAGTTGTTTCACATTATATAATAATAATTATGTTATATTGTTTCACATTGTATAATAATAATTATGTTATAACTAATTTAAGGATGGATATATATATTTGGTTCGTCTCAACGAATCCAACCTCAAATTATGGTAAATACATTTGTCCACAAACTTTTTTCAAATAAATTGAATTCCATTATCCTACAATACCAAACAGCAAGTTTAGAAAAACTTGTTAGAGTTGGGAACCAAGAATTTATTTAATTATTTTGTGAGAGGTAAATAGATTTATAGGCCAAAAATACTAATCTGATCAATGCAATAAATATATATAATTTCGAAAAGTAAAACCAACATACTGAGATTTACGTGAAAAAACTTCAACTATGAGTAAAAAAATCACGAGACCAATTAACTCGCGATGATATTCTAACTAAAAAATAAAAGATTATAAAATAATTACCGACACCACGAACTCAAATTTCTCTTTTATTTTTTTTTTAAATCTTATGCACACCAACTGCTAGTCCGTGCCTGTACTCGAATCCACAAACGCTACATTCTGAGTTCACGAAATTAATGTATACACTTCGAATTCACGAAACCTTCAATACGTCAAATCTACCATGCCCACTCGAATCCACAAGTGCACATCGTCCGGAGAATGAATAATAGGGTTAATGGTGATTTCTTACTTAGGCTTAGTTTGGTATTGAGGCCTATCCAACGCTATTAGATAAAATGGAGCCTATCCAACGCTATTAGATAAAATAGAGTTGTGGAAAAAGTGTATAGGGATATACTTCTGTGTTCTCTAGTGGGAACGCAGAAAATATATCGTAACCAACTCATCACGATATGCGGAACGCAATATTACGTCATAATTTCCCAACGTACTTTCTCATCGCACATAACGCAATCTCCCCGCAATCCCAAACGAAGCCTAAGAGAATCATGAAAAAACTATAGAAATTATTTTCAAGCAAATCTCAAATTAATTGAGAAGAATATCAAAATTTAGGGTATCAAAAATTAATTTGAGAGAAACTTGATGTAGAAGATGAGAGAAGAAGCAACCAACAAGTTTTTAGAATTTCTAAAAAGTAATTATTTTTCACATTTTAGACACACTGTTTACATCTTACGTATAGTTTTGAAAGTAATTAGAATTAGATTATAAGGATTGAAAAACTGATTTTAAAAAATTTGCTTCAGGATTGGATTTAGCATCTAGATCCTAAATAGGGTCCGGATCCTGACTGCGTTTTTAGAAATTACGCCTCTCGGAATCCATATTCTGGACAGGGTTCGGGATATTGTCATCAAAATAGCAAATTCTGTTGTTCGGGATTCGGATCCTCCATAAGGTTTGGATCATCTGTACATGACAGATTATCACCCTTTTGAGATCTGGATCTTGACGCGAGGAAAACTTTAGTAAAGTATAAAAATCTGCAGTCAATCCAATTTTTGATTGCTTCCAAATACTAAATTATATATATAAATCACCAATAACTTTATGTAAATTCAACCGACTGTCTCTAGAGCAAGTGACAAAAGGCTTGATGGTTGGTACTCGAGACCCAAGTTTGAATCCTAATTGATTCACATTTCTAACTAAGTTTATTTCTAAATGAAATAAACAAATCGGGTAGCGTGCTACCTATTAGGGATGTCAACGGGTCGGGTTTGGATCGGATTTTCAAAAACTCGAACCCGAACCTGAACCCGAAGTTAATACCCGAACCCGAACCCGAACCCGACGGGTTTTAAAAATCCATATCCATATCCGGACCCGACCAAAAACCCGAAACCCGAACCCGAACCCGAAAACCCGAACCCGAAAATCCAAATCCAAAATAATGAATTTTTTTTATCATATTTTAAAATATATTATAGTAAAATTAAAATTTTAAAACACAATAAAATACATAAAATACATTCATGTTATATAAATAAACATAATTAAATATTTAACTATAATATTTTATATATTTTATATTTTACATAAATAAATAAATAATATATATATAATTTTTTCAGGTTCGGGTTCGGGTTCGGGTTCGGGTATACACAAAATCCATATCCGTACCCATATCCGTCGGGTTTTTATTTTTTATATCCATAACCAAATCCATATCCGTTTAGCTCGGGTATACCCGCCCCATTCGGATTCGGGTTCGGATAATTTTTCGGGTATCCATACCCATTGACATCCCTACTACCTATCTCTCAAAAAAACAAAAAAAAAAAAAAAACTTTATGTAAATTTACCTGGATTCATGAGCTTCATATTTATGACTCTGAGATTTCCATCTTCATCTTTTCATCTTTGGGCCTTGAAGACTCTGACTCAACTCGACGTGTCACAACTCATCACAAAATTAATACGCCAACACTAAAATCCGTAACAATTTTTTTCTTTGCCAATTTCATGACAAAATTTGCAAATTATATAAAAACACTCATAATGCTCAACTTACGAAAAATAAAAATTGAAATCCATTGTTATCACTAAAACAATAAGCTTTTCGCGTGAAAAATCCAAACAAAATACGGAATTTTAACTTTGTGACTCCTAAAACAAACTCTATAACTTTGACACATTTGAAATCTTAAAATCTTCAAAGATTTATAAAAAAGTTATTTTCTACACGAACAAAGTTTATTAATAAAGATATCAAAAAAAATTTCATATGTTCATGCGTCTATATTTTAATCAAAATCTCTATGTGTCACGCCCCGGGTTGCATATCCACCGGGCACGCCGACAAATCCGTCGTATACAAAAGAATTTCTCCTGTATACGAAGCGTAGCTGTACCTGTATAAACATACAATGCTACAAACAGTAGCATAGAGCTGGAATAACTATAAACAAACAGGTAGGAAAAACAACAACTTTATATACATACAATCACAGATACAGAGTAACACTACTCGCTCCAGCGAGTTCAACTGTATGTACAAAAGTGTCCAAAACCAAAACTGTCACTACACGGTGGAAGTCCTCTAGTACCGAACTCGAAGGGTAGGCTCTAGCCCGCCACGCCCTTCCCGCGGTCCGACTCAGACGGAGCAGCAGCCGCAACAGAAGGCCCTGCAACAACAGTGGAAGGAATAGGGCGTGAGAACTACTATAAAAATAAGTAGTCCTCAGTGGGTACCGCCCTAAACACATCGGTCCACCCACTAAGTCTACAGAGTAAGCAAGAAAGTAAAAGAAGCTGGAAACACTCGACAGCTAACAATCCCTATACTATCCTGCTCTAAACCACTCTCTGTAGAACAAGTAGAAGCTGACCCAATCTTACGAGGGACTGTGAAAGCACTCGTCCCGCCTGTCGAAGCAACACTACAACTACCCCAGGGGTAGCTAGCGGAGAGCAACCCACAACGAGGGCGCAGCGACACCAACGCAAAAGCACTAAGCCAGACTCCGGAGCGGCACTCGTGGGCGCGAACCACCGAGTATGCAAGCGTATCTCTGTCGAGCTCAATCGGCTCTCACGAGGCATAGTCAAGTAAACGGGGTCCAAGAACTAACACACCACGTGCCCCTTGGCACAAACCGTAACCACACGGTCGGGTCCCCCGTCAAACCCCCGACGGTGCCGACAACCAAGACGACAAGACTCTGGTGAAAAGTGAGCTCGGCATCCCGAGCGCGAGCGTAAAAGCAAACTACACTACCCTAGTATTCATCGCACTCCCCGGCGATGATACGGCACAAAACGGCTCCTAGAGCTAAATCCGGTAGTGTAGGCTAATGACGATCCAAAACGTGGTTTTCTCCTAAGTCAAATCCAAGTCCAACATGTATAATATTAAATATTCGCTAAGCATGATTCAATTTCAGATTACTCTACGATAATCATGCATTCAAGCTATCACGTACTGGTCGAAACAGAAGTTTACACATGTTGACTATTATACTTAGGAGTATTCCGATGTAAGCCCACCTCTCAAGCGATCTCCTGGCTGTGAAGGAAGTGGCCCGCGTCAAGGTGATTCTTCGCTGATCCGCCGAGGTCCGAAGCCTCCCGCTGCGAAGGGGCAAAAGTACAATTTCACGAATTCTGTCCGGAAAACAGCGGCTGAGAAAAGCTTAAAGTTAACTAAGCTAACCTTATCCAAATTCAGCGATCCACGGTTCAAAATCTTCGTCTCGCAGTCAAGAATCCAACGCCGCAAGTTTCGACGCGATCCGACCTCCTGCGCGGAGTACTAGCCAAAGTACCGACGGTCGGCGCGAGAATTCTGCGATTCGGCATCTCAGATTCGAATCGGCAAACAGCGGCTCAGTAATTAAGGGTTCCGACAGGGCAAACCTTGTCCAAATCCAGCAAGTAAGGTGTCGTTGGAATCGTCTTGAAGTCGCAGATCCAACGCCCCAAGTTTCGTCGCGTTTCGACTCTCCTACACAGAGATATGGTCAAAGCTCCGCGGGTCGACGGTGCTGCCAGCAGCAGTTCGAAAATCTAGGAAATAGATGCAACGGAGGGAAACTCGATGGGTTACTCACCTCGAAACGAGCCCTAGGCCTGTCGCCGAGTCGAGGGCAGTGGTCCCGCACGCACGCCGGCCCTCGCGGCGTCTCGACGCCGAAAGCTCGCCGAAATCTCACGTCGGCGCGTCGTCGTCGTCGAAGCTCGAGCTTCTTGAGCTCCTCCACCTCCTCGGTTGCAAGGCGGGAGCGACGGCGGCAAGCAAGGAGAAGAAGAAGCTTCCCTCTCTCTCTTCTCTGGTCCAAGATAAGGGCAAAAGGGGGTGATGTGACAAGTGCCCAAAAAGTCAAACTGCACCATACCTCTGCTTTGTACCGGTACAAAATCCCACTTGTACCGGTACAAACGGGCAACCCGAGAGCCTAACTGCGCAGGGCTATACCGGTATAGCTCTGGTGGCTATACCGGTATAGCAACCGTTGCTATACCGGTATAGCAACCGACTTATACCGGTACAGCTCACAGAAAAACCTGCTATTTGCAGATTTTCGTGACACACGCTGCTCTCGCGTTCCCAGGGGGCCCGTTTAGCGTCTATTTGGCGCTAACGCGACCCAGGCTGGTCCCGACACTCTCCAGAGCCGTCGTCAAGCCTCAGGTGCAATCTTCCAGGTCTCTACACTATGTTCAAAACTGTGGAAAACTTTCTCCCCTTTAATTTTTCCTTTAAAATTTTCATTACCATCATCTCAAATAAGCCCTAATATGGTACTGTTATTGTCCTATTATATTTTTTAATACATTAATACTATATAATTTAATATATCAGTTGCAAGACTTTTGTTTAAAATCTTTATAAGATATTGACCATTATTAGCGCAAGTGGTAAAAAGCTTGGTAGTTAATACTTGAGGTCCCGAATTTGAATTTTAGTTTTTGTTTTTTTTTTTAGAAATAGGTAGTACGCTACCCGCTTTGTTTATTTCATTTAGAATTAAACTTAGCTAGAAATGTGAATCAACTAGAATTCGAACTTGGGTTTCGGGTACCAACCACCAAGCCCTTTGCCACTTGTTTCAGGAACGGTCGATGAATTTTAATTGATTCATATTTTTAGCTAAGTTTATTCCTAAATAAAATTAACGAAACTAATAGCATGCTACCTATCTCTAAAAAAAAAAAAAAAAAAAAAAAAATTATGAGATGTTCATGCTAAGTGATATATAACAATTACTTTAAAATAAAATTTGTAAGTTAAAAAAGTATTGTTTTTTTGTTTAACATGTCGTTGACAAACAAGTAATTTGCATGCTTGTAATTTTCTAGAATTCTATAATTTAAACTGGCCAAACAAGATCAATGTGGAAGTTCGAGTCCCCAAATAAAAATTTGCTTTCTATTTGATCTCATCCTCTCTCTTTGAGAAGAATAAGAAGAAAAAAAAAAAAAAAAACTTGAGGTGTGTATCTTGCCTCGTCATTGACTACTTTGACAGTACACTGCAACAATAATAAGAGAACCACAAAATTTGTGTGATATTTTTGCGTTCGAAGTGTGTTAGTGGTAGCGGAGACGTAACGACCCAGCCCACTAGCAACAATAATTTATTGGGCCCAGTCAACAACCCAAAATGCTTAAGTCCAGTTATTATTACTAATGTCTAAGTCTCCTTATAAATTCAATAATAATTTGATTCACATTCGATGTGAGACTATTGGGGTGCACAGAAGAGCTCGGAACTTGGTTTTTTTGTTGTCAAATCCAAGAGTGATTTCTCTTGAGAGTACGTGGAGTGTTCCGGTGAACTCACGAGAGAACAAAGATCCCCCAATTACTCATGCAAAGCGCCCAACATGTCGCCATCACTAATCCACATTTACCATAGGAACCTTTCTTGGGGTATAATAATAATAATAATAAAATAAGAATAAAAAATAAGTCCTATTTATCTTTATTAATAGCGCGCAGTTTAAATCTTCTGTTTTCCACCGCTAGATCCATCCCTTTGATGATTTTCACATGTTAGATCATACTATTCAACCAACCACCCACTTAACCCTAGAGGGCCCACATCATCCTAACCGCACATCTTTCAATCCAACGATCAAAAACGTGCTATTAATAGCATAGTAACCTAGTTCATAAAAAATTATATTATATTTCGGCTCAAATTATTAGTAGACCGACTGTCCCTGTAGTAAATGACAAAGGACTTGATGGTTGGTATCCGAGACCGAAGTTCGAATCCTAGTCGATTCATATTTCTAGCCAAATTTATTTTTAAATAAAATATTATTATGTAATTATTATATTATTAATTTTTTAGATTTATATATGCATAAAAATATAATTCAATCATTCTGCCTCAAAAATATACTATCTTTATTTCATATAATGCAATTCAGTCTTAAATAATTTTAAATTATGCAATTTTCGTCTCAAAAAATATAATATTTATTTTAAATAGCACAAATTTCATACCAAAGTGTACAATTTTTGTCTCAAACCTCCAAATTGCAATTTTGTCTTCTTCCTCTCTATTTTTTGCTTCTTGATCCTTGCTATAGCGGCCACCACACATAATAATTTTTCAGAAGAATTTTTTTTTTATTTTATTTTTATTATTTCTTCTTTCTTTCTTTACAATTTCTATATCATTTTTTTGCTATTGTGTCCCCTCCCTCGCTCTCTGCCGCAATCACCACCCCCGTTCGCCGCACTCTTCCTCCCTATTGTCCTCAAACCTTGCGGCACCCTCGTCGCCACTGCTTTTCACAGCCATGTGCTTCGCTGCAGCCAAACTTAACCATATCCAAGTCGGCATTGACGGAAATGTGGACGAAGTAAGAGAATGAAGCATGACGTTAATGTGGTGATGGTGGAGGAGAAGGGAGAGGAAGCGGAAGGAGAAGAAGAGAAAGAAGTAGCGAGGAGGAAGATGAACCAAAAGTGAAAGAAGAAAGACGAACGAACGAACGAACGAACAAACGAACGAAAAAATAGAAGAAGAAGATATTTTAGTTAGATTACTAAAAATTGGACCGAATTTCTAAAACTAAGAAGAGTGACTCGTTTATACAGAAATACAAAACTTATAATTTTTTTAGGCTATATTATATAAAACTTTCTTGTCAATACACGATTTTTCACTTTCCCCCTTATTATTTAAAAATCTATACTTTGCCTCTTATAAAATAAAAAATATTCACAAGGAATATGGTGTGAACTGTACGTGATGACAAAATGATCATTTTGTCCCTCACTATTTTCGTCTTCTTTTTCATTTTCTTTTCTACTTTGGTTCCCTTCTCTTCCTACACTCTCGTCGCCCCTCAAATTTGACGACAATAGGGAGAAAATCGAAGTGGACATGAATGGAAAGGTGGGTAAAGGCAACGAGGACGAGGACGAACGCGACGCAGCAGAGAAGGGCGAGGAGGTGTTTGTAGGCGCGGACGGAGATGTGGGTAAGGGCAAGACAGTGGAGGAGGGCGAGACGACGAGGATATTTTTGACATAAAAAATATTTTGTAACGGAACTCTAATAAATCACTAACTGTAAGGATGTGAAATCTCGAAATCCGAGAGTTGCACCACGTTTAGAATCGACTGATTGTCGAATGGATGGACTTCGAAAAGCTCGAAGTTGATCCGAAGGCAAAAAGTGCACCGGAGTTGCTCCAGGTGAAGTGCGGAAGCATTCGGGCGTTTTGTGCGCATAGGCGCGAAAACGGAACCCGAAAAGCTATATTTAGTCGTGAGATAAATCCGGCATTAGCGTGGATGAAAAGATGATGAAAACGTGCTCGAAAACATGTTTGGAAAGTCTCGGCTCGATTTGAAATGAATCGGAGGTCAAACGAGCGAAAACGGAGAAGAAACGACGGAAAGCTGAAAAATTTGGCTAAGTCCTTAGGTGGGCTGAAGGTCCCTGGAGGGAGGACCGGTCCCTGAAAGGGGAGACCGGTCCCTGAAGGCTGTCCCGCGAGAGCAGGCTCTCTGGGACCGGTCTCGTAAGGGGGAGACCGGTCCCCAGCTGCGCAGAGTGGAGCAAGGCTCTCTGGGACCGGTCTCGTAAGGGGGAGACCGGTCCCCAGCTGCGCAGAGTGGGGGGGGGCAAGGCTCTCTGGGACCGGTCCTCGATTAGGGAGACCGGTCCCAGCACCCGAAAACTGCCCAGTTTGAGCAGTTTGAAAAATAGAAAGGTGGAGGGGCTTTTAGGCAAAATGGCTTTAGTAAGAGGGTATAGAGGGGATTACACCCTCTCACTCTTTCTCATTTCCCTCCATCTCACTCTCTCACATTTCCTCTTTCTCTCTCTAGCAGGAGAAGAAGAAGAGAAGGAGAAGAAGAAGAAGAAGGAGAAAAGGAAGGAGAGGAAGGAGAAGAAGACAAAGAAGGAGTTCTCCATCATCCCCTTCATCTTCTCCTTGGCTTTGGAGCTAACCTAGAGGTGAGCTCTTTGAACCCTAGCTCATAGAACTTAGGGTTTTGGGTTTCTATGCTTGGAAATGGGCCAAATGGGACCCTAGCTTGATTCTAAGGAGATCAAACCCATGTATTAGGGCTTTGATCAAATGGGCTAACTAGTGTGCAAACCTAGGGTTCCAAATTGAGGGTTTTCATGGTAACTCCTCCTAGAGTGTTCTAAATCCTCTAGGGGTAATTTTTGTGGAACCCTAGGCTTCCTAAGAGATGATTTGCACAAGTAATTTGGACTCTAACGCGAGATTTTGCTCGGGGCAATTTCTAGGGCCCAAATTGGGGCTTTTCTTAATAAGAGGTTTTGATCTCTTTTAACTTCATTTCTAACATATTGTTAGGTCCACGAACGCGTTGGCGAAGACGGAATTTCGTTTCGTCGAGCGGTTTGAGTGATCCGAGCCAAACAAGGGCTTGGAGCTGTTGTTTAGCCTAAAGAGGCCAAAGCGGTGTTTGGAGACTACGGGTCGGGCGTCGTAGCTTCGTGAAGCTTCCCAAAAGGTGGGGGGTGACACTCGAATACTTCGAACTCCTTTCTATGTCTTAGAACTGTAATAATTTCATCTCTTGCATGTTAGCATAATAGAAACGCATGTTAGACTATTCCTTATGCTTTCTAGTGATGGCCTAGTGTACTTGGAATGCTAGGTGAATGGATAGGTGAGGATTGGGTCTGGACATTGATTCTATTAGTGTTAAAGAAAGAGGTGAACTCGAGGGTTATTTAATGACATAGATCGAGTGGCATTAATATAGTGTATTGACACTAGAGGTCTTTGGACATAGGGATAGATAAAATCCCAAGAGAAATGGCTCGTGAACATAGATCTTAGTAGAGCTAAGTACATGTTAATGTTGGTCGGAATAGTGGAGTTCCGAGAAAATTGTTGACCCTAGTTGTAGGGTATCCTCACGTGGAGAGGATAGATCAAGCTCACGGTCTGTGTCAGTGGTGGTATAGCCATCGGTGTCGGCGAGTACTCCGGAGTGTCGCACGATCGGGACCACGTGGAGGTCCACAGACAATCCCGGGTTGGAGTGCACGTGGAGCCTCCTCCCCAAAAAGGGATCTATATGTGAGGCGTAGGCGAACCCAAGGGTACCGCCACAGATTGGGTAATGGAAATATTCATGTTAACATTGAACAGTCATTGTTGAACATAGTGAGGACTTGTTAGCATGTTAGTAATCTTTACTATTTGATGCATGCATACAATTCAAAGATTATGGGCATAGTAGCATAAATTTCCTATTATGCAGTTTACAGCTTTCAGATATATATATCTACATATCTAGTAGTGTTACTTGTGCCCACTTGGACCTAGTGGGGAGATCGGTGGAGTCGGTGGCCGAGCCCAGGAACTAAGGAAGTTAGTTCTCACCCCACTCTATTTCCGGTGTTTGGCGCAGTACATCGAGCGAGGACCGCGGCAAGGCGTCGCCCCCGAGCAGTGAGGATCGTGGTAGTTACATTAGTAGCTTTCCTTTATGCATTAGAATACCTTGTATCTAGATGCTTATGTTTTGGAAGAACTATGTACCTATTCGAGGTTAAATGAACATGTAATCATTTTGGGATGTAAATATAAATCAAAGTATATGTGATGTAATAGCTAGTTGTATTCTCTCTTTATTTCACTTGTTTATTACTTGTGGATTACTTGCTCTAGTTGTTGGCCGTTTGTGCCTCGTCGATGTGTATGTTTAGAATTTAGTATTCCGGGTGAATTCTTGTACACGATCTTTTGTTGAGCCTTGGGCGGACGGGGAGAGTCTTTGTCCGTCCGGCGTCGCTCTCGCGCCGAACCGGACCAAATGGGTAGCGGTCATCGGGCGGGCGTGGCGGTTGTGGTATCAGAGCAACAAGAGCAAGTAAGAGAGAGTCTAGGATGACCTAGGAGACCCTAGGTTGGAAACCCTAAGGCTAATAGGTGCGTGAGTGGAACGTGAACCTATGTCGAGTGGCGGAAGTTAATTCGATTGGGTCGAAGGGTTGAAATGTCTCTAGTAGTGGCTAGAGATAAGATTCAAGTGGTGCGAGTCCTTGTCTCGAGGTGGTTGTGTTGGCGGCCGACAACATGATGCCGAGAGACGGGAGCGAGGACACTTGTGTGCTTCCGCCCGATTTCAGTATTAATCGTTAAGTATCGAACTTAAGACGAAAGGCTGGTTAAGTAATTAACCAAAGTGTTGTGTTTTCGGGGTTATGGCGCCTAGAGGACGCCCGAAAGAACCCCATTCCGCACCGCCTCCCCGAGGTGACGGAGCGGCGGCGGCCCCGAGCGAGGCGGGGCCAAGTGAAGCGGCGGCTACGGGCGCAAGTGACCGCCCTGGCTGGACAGTTCGAGCAGCTCCGGGAGCTGATGGCGCGGCAACTGGCGGCGGCGGCGGCGGCTACTGAGGGCCGTGATTGACCCGTGCCCCCGGCCCGCGTGCCGGCGGGCGAGGGTGGGGGTATCCGGCGGTCCCGGTGACGACACGCCCTCCGCCGGAAATCATCCCTCGGCGGCGTCGGGTTCAGCGACACCCGATGCAACGACCGAGGAGGCGGATAAGGAGCGCGCATTGGCGGCTCTTATGAAGCTGAACAAGCTTAAACCGCCGATCTTCGAGGGGGGAAAGGTGGAACCCGAGGTGGTCGAGTCGTGGGTCGACTCAATGGAGACCTTCTTCGACGACTTGAGCACCTTGGAGAGGGACAAGGTGTACCTCGCCACTCATTGTATGGGTAAGGCGGCGAAGGTGCGGTGGAAAAGGATAAAGAGGGATCGTCCTTCCGACCTTCCGCCAATGGATTGGGAGGAGTTCAAGAGGAGTCGTTCGCCAATCACTTCCCCGATACAGTGAAGCGAAAGCTCCAGGAGAAGTTCCGCAAGTTGGAGCAGGGGGACCGCTCAGTGGCGGACTATGAACAAGAATTCTCCCACATAATCGACTGCGTCCCGGATGTAGTCAAGGATGACCGGGACCGGGCCGATTGGTTCTTGCGAGGACTTCGGCCGGGGATTTACAAGGCCGTGCAGATATTGAAGCTCACGACCTTCGCGGAAGTCTTCGACCGTGCGCTTTGGGCGGAGCACGGTGACGCCCACGTTCGGGAGACGCGCGCGATATTGGCCGAGTCTAAGGACAAAGGCAAGAAGCGCCGGGCGGCGGTTCGGGGGGACAATCGAGCTCGAAGCCCCCGAAGTATCCGCGGACTCAATCCAAGGGCCGTGGAGCACGACGGTGCGTCATTTGTGGAGGTGACCACCGGTGTCGCGTTGCGAGAAGAGTCGGGGCGAGTGCTACCAATGCGGGCAACCAGGGCATTTTGTACGCGATTGCCGGGAGGAGGAGCCTCGCCGCTCCCTCGATTGCATCGGCACCGCGAATTATGGAGGAGTTCCACCGGTGCGTCGGCGGGACGTGCTTCGACGCGTCAACTGAAGCGACGCGATCGGCCCCGAGCGGACGGGTGTTCGCCGCTCAGGTCCAAGCTGAGGAGCCTGCTGAGGCAGAGGAGCATCGCCTTGTGGCAGGTATGGTTCTTATTAATGGAATTCGCTCTAGGGCCATATTTGATACTGGAGCCACTCACTCATTTATTAGTAGATCATTCGCACACATGCATGACATACCCATAGAAGCGAGTGATAGGTGGCAAGTCAAGGGCCCTGAGACGACATTTGACATCAATAGGGAATGTTTATCTTGTCCAGTACAAGTGGGTGACTGGATAATGCCCATCCGGATGCTAGGGCTCCGGAATCTAATAGACTACGATGTCATATTGGGCATAGACTGGCTCACGAAATATCACGCGACGATCGACTGCAGTAGCAGAGTGGTTACATTCCGCGAGCCAGGGCAACCCGAGTTCACATATCAAGGATGTCAGAGCTCGTGCTTTGTCGCGACGGTGTCGGCGGCGAAAGCAAGGAAATTGGTCAACGGCGGTTGCGCAGCCTACTTGGCGACCGTTGTAGAAGTGGACCGGGTAACTCCGACCTTAGAGGAGCTAGCTGTAGTTCGGGAATTCCCGGATGTGTTTCCCGCAGAGTTGCCCGGAATACCTCCGGATCGGGAGATCGAGTTCGTTATAGACTTGATTCCCGGTACAGCGCCCATCTCAAAAGCTCCGTACAGAATGGCGCCGGCAGAACTATAGGAGTTGAGGAGTCAATTACAAGATCTCCTCGACAAGCGATTTATCCGTAGAGTGTATCAGTGGGAGCCCTGCTATTTGTGCGGAAGAAGGACGGATCGTTTCGACTCGCATAGATTATAGAGTTGAACAAAATCACGATCAAGAACAAATACCCACTTCCCCGAATCGACGACTTGTTTGATCAGTTACAGGGGTCGTGCGTGTACTCGAAGATAGACCTGCAGTCCGGCTATCACCAGTTGAAGATTAAGCCGGAAGATGTGCAGAAAACTGCGTTTCGCACGCGGTACGGGCACTATGAATTCACGGTCATGCCATTCGGACTCACGAATGCCCCGGCGGCGTTCATGGACTTGATGAACCGTGTCTTCAGGGAGTTCTTGGATCGATTTGTCGTGGTCTTCATAGACGACATATTGATCTATTCCCGTAGTGACGAGGAACATGCCGAACATCTGAGAATTGTGCTTCAAGTCCTTCGGGAGGGGAAGCTGTATGCTAAGTTAAAGAAGTGTGACTTCTGGCTCCGAGAAGTTGCATTTCTAGGGCATGTTATTTCCGAGGGTGGAGTTTCTGTAGACCCGAGGAAAGTTGAGGCAATCAAGGATTGGCCACGCCCGACGAATGTGACGGAGGTTCGAAGCTTCGTGGGCTTGGCGGGCTACTATAGACGGTTTGTGGAAGGCTTCTCAAAGATAGTCGTTCCGCTTACTCGTCGACCCGAAAGGCACCAAGTTTATTTGGAGCGACGAGTGTGACCGGAGTTTCAAAGAGTTGAAGGAAAGACTAACTTCGACTCCGGTGCTCGCTCTACCGGTGCAGGGTGAAGACTTTGTGGTCTACAGTGATGCGTCCTATTCGGGCTTGGGGTGTGTCTTGATGCAGAACGGGAAGGTGATCGCTTATGCGTCCCGTCAGCTGAAGAGCTATGAGAAGACCTACCCCATTCACGATTTGGAGCTGGCGGCGGTGATCTTCGCCTTGAAGTTATGGAGGCACTACCTGTATGGTGCACATTGCGAGATCTACACCGACCACAAGAGTTTGAAGTACCTATTCAACCAGAAGGAGGCGGAATATGCGACAACGGCGGTGGCTCGAATTATTAAAGGATTATGATGTTGACATCCTTTACCACCCCGGAAAAGCGAATGTGGTCGCAGACGCGCTGAGTAGAAAGTCAGCGGAGAACCTCGCTGTATGGGTCACGAATCAGAAGTCTCTATGGCTAGATATGGAGCGGTTAGACCTTGAGGTGGTCGCTCCCGAGGTCCCGGCTCAGTTGATGATGCTCGTTGTCCAACCGACCTTGTTGGAGAGAATCAAAATACGCAACGCAACCCAAGTCTCCAAAAGGTTCGGCGCGACATCGAGGAGGGTCGTGGAGGCGACTTCACTTTGGACGCCGACGGTCGATTCCAAAATCGGTGGTGTGTGCCAAACGACGAGGAGATCCGGAAGCTAATCCTAGATGAGGCACATCGGTCGCCTTATTGTGATCACCCGGGCGGCACCAAGATGTATCACGGGTTGAAAGAGCACTATTGGTGGCCGGGGATGAAGGGTGATATCGGACGCTTCGTGGCAAAGTGCCTAGTTTGCCAGCAAATAAAGGCTGAGCGTCGATTTCCAGCGGGAAAGCTTCAAAGCCTACCAATCCCCGTTTGGAAATGGGAGGATATTTCGATGGACTTCGTGGTCGGCTTGCCTCGCTCGACGGGTGGCCACGATGCAATATGGGTGATTGTGGATCGACTGACCAAGTCGGCACATTTCTTACCGATCCACACCACTTGGGCAGGAGATAAACTGGCGCTGGTTTACCTCGACGAGGTTGTGAGGCTGCACGGGGTGCCGAAATCGATCGTCTCGGACCGCGACCCCCGATTCACTTCACATTTCTGGAAGAGCCTGCAAGAAGCCCTTGGCACACGGCTCGATTTCAGCACCGCATTCCATCCTCAGACCGATGGGCAAACAGAGAGGACCATCCAAACTCTGGAGGATATGTTGCGAGCGTGTGTCATCGACTACAAGGGGAGTTGGTGTAACCACCTGCCGATGGCCGAGTTCGCCTACAACAACAGTTATCACTCAAGTGTGGAGATGGCACCGTTCGAGGCTCTTTATGGGCGGAAGTGCCGATCTCCTATACATTGGAGCGATGTGGCGAAAGTGCGGAGTTCGGCCCCGATGTGTTGCGAAGCGGAAGAGAAAGTACGCATTGCTCGCAAAGATTGCTCACGTGTGATCAAGACAAAGTTATGCGGATAGGCGCCGTCGAGATATTGAGTTCGCAGTGGGCGATCGCGTGTTCTTGAAGGTATCACCGATGAGGGGTGTTAAGCGATTTGGAGTACGGGGGAAGCTAAGTCCCCGTTATATCGGGCCTTATGAGATTTTGGAGCGAGTGGGCGCGGTGGCCTATCGGCTCGCCTTGCCACCGAAGCTCGCTGACGTGCATAATGTCTTCCACGTCTCCAACCTTCGCAAATACATCTACGATCCGGAGCACGCGATGCTTCATGAACCGCCGGAACTTCAAGAAGACTTGAGCTACGAGGAGTTCCCGGTGAGAATTATCGCCCGAGAAGTGCGAAAGCTTCGAAACCGAGAAATTTCCTATGTGAAGGTGCAGTGGAGCAATCATGATGATCGCGAGGCCACCTGGGAACTCGAGGAGCTAATGAAAACGCACCATCCTCACTTGTTTGAGGAATAAGGTAAAAGTTTGAATTATATTAGAAATTGAGTAAGTTTCGAGGACGAAACTCCTTTTAAGGTGGGGAGGATGTAAGGATGTGAAATCTCGAAATCCGAGAGTTGCACCACGTTTAGAATCGACTGATTGTCGAATGGATGGACTTCGAAAAGCTCGAAGTTGATCCGAAGGCAAAAAGTGCACCGGAGTTGCTCCAGGTGAAGTGCGGAAGCATTCGGGCGTTTTGTGCGCATAGGCGCGAAAACGGAACCCGAAAAGCTATATTTAGTCGTGAGATAAATCCGGCATTAGCGTGGATGAAAAGATGATGAAAACGTGCTCGAAAACATGTTTGGAAAGTCTCGCTCGATTTGAAATGAATCGGAGGTCAAACGAGCGAAACGGAGAAGAAACGACGGAAAGGCGAAAAATTTGGCTAAGTTCTTAGGTGGGGTGAAGGTCCCTGGAGGGAGGACCGGTCCACGAAAGGGAGACCGGTCCACGAAGGCTGTCCGCGAGAGCGAGCTCTCCGGGGACCGGTCTCTTAAGGGGAGAGGTCCCAGTGCAGAGTGGCGCAAAGCTCTGGGACCGGTCTCGTAAGGGGAGACCGGTCCCCTGCCGCGCAGTGTGGGGGGCAAGGCTCTCTGGGACCTGGCCCTGATTAGGAGACCGGTCCCAAGACTCCGAAATCGCCTGGGCTTTGAGCGCTTTGAAAATAGAAAGTGGAGGGGCTTTTATGCAAAATGGCTTTAGTAAGAGGGGATAGAGGGGCTTACACCCTCTCACTCTTTCTCATTTCCCTCCATCTCATTCTCTCACATTTCCTCTTTCTCTCTCTAGAAGGAGAAGAAGAAGAGAAGGAGAAGAAGAAGAAGAAGGAGAAAAGGAAGGAGAGGAAGGAGAAGAAGACAAAGAAGGAGTTCTCCATCATCCCCTTCATCTTCTCCTTGGCTTTGGAGCTAACCTAGAGGTGAGCTCTTTGAACCCTAGCTCATAGAACTTAGGGTTTTGGGTTTCTATGCTTGGAAATGGGCCAAATGGGACCCTAGCTTGATTCTAATGAGATCAAACCCATGTATTAGGGCTTTGATCAAATGGGTTAGCTAGTGTGTAAACCTAGGGTTCCAAATTGAGGGTTTTCATGGTAACTCCTCCTAGAGTGTTCTAAATCCTCTAGGGGTAATTTTTGTGGAACCCTAGGCTTCCTAAGAGATGATTTGCACAAGTAATTTGGGCTCTAACGCGAGATTTTGCTCGGGGCAATTTCTAGGGCTCAAATTGGGGCTTTTCTTAATAAGAGGTTTTGATCTCTTTTAACTTCATTTCTAACATATTGTTAGGTCCACGAACGCGTTGGCGAAGACGGAATTTCGTTTCGTCGAGCGGTTTGAGTGATCCGAGCCAAACAAGGGCTTGGAGCTGCTGTTTGGCCTAAAGAGGCCAAAGCGGTGTTTGGAGACTACGGGTCGGGCGTCGTAGCTTCGTGAAGCTTCCCAAAAGGTGGGGGGTGACACTCGAATACTTCGAACTCCTTTCTATGTCTTAGAACTGTAATAATTTCATCTCTTGCATGTTAGCATAATAGAAACGCATGTTAGACTATTCCTTATGCTTTCTAGTGATGGCCTAGTGTACTTGGAATGCTAGGTGAATGGATAGCGGAGGCATGGGTCCTGGACATTGATTCTATTAGTGCTAAAGAAAGAGGTGAACTCGAGGGTTATTTAATGACATAGATCGAGTGGCATTAATATAGTGTATTGACACTAGAGGTCTTTGGACATAGGGATAGATAAAATCCCAAGAGAAATGGCTCGTGAACATAGATCTTAGTAGAGCTAAGTACATGTTAATGTTGGTCGGAATAGTGGAGTTCCGAGAAAATTGTTGACCCTAGTTGTAGGGTATCCTCACGTGGAGAGGATAGATCAAGCTCACGGATGCCGTGTCGGTGGTGGTATAGCCATCGGTGTCGTCGAGTACTCCGAGTGTCGCACGATCGTGACCACGTGGAGGTCCACAGACAATCCCGGGTTGGAGTGCACGTGGAGCCTCCTCCCCAAAAAGGGATCTATATGTGAGGCGTAGGCGAACCCAAGGGTACCGCCACAGATTGGGTAATGGAAATATTCATGTTAACATTGAACAGTCATTGTTGAACATAGTGAGGACTTGTTAGCATGTTAGTAATCTTTACTATTTGATGCATGCATACAATTCAAAGATTATGGGCATAGTAGCATAAATTTCCTATTATGCAGTTTACAGCTTTCAGATATATATATCTACATATCTAGTAGTGTTACTTGTGCCCACTTGGACCTAGTGGGGAGATCGGTGGAGTCGGTGGCCGAGCCCACTGGGAACTAAGGCAGTTAGTTCTCACCCCACTCTATTTCCAGTGTTTGGCGCAGGTACATCGGGCGAGGACCGCGGCAAGGGCGTCGCCCCCGATCAGTGAGGATCGTGGTAGTTACATTAGTAGCTTTCCTTTATGCATTAGAATACCTTGTATCTAGATGCTTATGTTTTGGAAGAACTATGTACCTATTCGAGGTTAAATGAACATGTAATCATTTTGGGATGTAAATATAAATCAAAGTATATGTGATGTAATAGCTAGTTGTATTCTCTCTTTATTTCACTTGTTTATTACTTGTGGATTACTTGCTCTAGTTGTTGGCACTGTTTGTGCCCCTCGTCGATTGTGTATGTTTAGAATTTAGTATTCCCGGGTGAATTCTTGTACACGATCTTTTGGACGGGGGAAGTCTTGTCCGTCCGGCGTCCGCTCGGCGCGCCCGAACCGGACCAAATGGGTAGCGGTCATCGGGGCGGGGGCGTGACACTAACTATAGGTAAAATATAAGTTATCTATAAACTAATATGAATCCCCGATAACTTTTGCCACGTGGCAATCTCTCTTTTACTCTAACTAATCCTTTTTTATTAAATATATTTTTATGAATATACTATAATTATGAATCCTTTCAAGACTTTTCAACTTATTTCAGTTACTCTAATATTATTAACTTATTAACTTATTTCACCTCATTAACTTATTTCAATATGAATATACTTATAACTATGAATCCCTTCAAGACTTTTCAACTTATTTCAGTTACTCTAATACTATTAACTTATTAACTTATTTCGCCCTCAATAACTTACGTTAATTACGTTACAAATTCACGCTAATAAATGCAAATCACATGTAACAATAAGAACAAGCACTTCTCACTCTCTCTTTTTTTTTTTTTTTTTTTTTTTAACATCGAGTTGACAAGCGTGGGCAAGTCGAGCCAGAACATGTGAGGGGAGGCATGAAAAAGCGACGATCGCGCCGCCCTCCGCAGGGCAACCAGGGACTCCCCGTACTGCACCGGATAAGTGAAGTGGAGCATATGCCACAAACCGGTGCGGAGAACGAGCACGTCGGGGCGCTGCGTGCCGGGGCGGACGTCGTGGCGGAGGAATTGCGTGATGTTGGATTAATTCGTAGGTCCTTCAATTTTTACTAAACCTCTTTCACTTTCCCTCTCCCTCTCCTTTGCAGCGCTCGCTTTCATCACTGTTGCATTGCATCAAGTTCGTAGAATCCACATATCCCGTCGTATATTTGGTGGGGATGACAATGGTGGTAAAAAATGAAGATCCTGGATACGGCAGCTGCGGCAACAGCGACAGAGGCGGAAGAGTGTATAGATATATAATCAACTTACTGCTGATAGTATGTATGATGATAATCAAGTGATTAAAAATTTTTTTTATTTTGCTTTTTCTTTGATGCTTTTTTTTTTTTACCAGCCTTTCTATTTGCTTTCTCTAATTTCTTTTATAGTTATTTAGACGTATGTAAAATTATTAAACAATAAACTAATAGAAAACATATTTTTTTTTATAATATTTGTTTCTAGAATTAGACATTCTTTTAAAAGGTTTGCATTCTAATCTTTTGTTTTTAATGTCAATATGTTATAATTATTTTTTATCTCAATTTACAATTTTATATATACACTGAATAATTTTAAAAAATTTGTTATTATATAATTAAAATCTAATTCAACAAATATAATTTAAATCAGATTAAAGTTTATATATAAGAAATTTATAGCAACTTGAGCTAATTTTATTTAAACTATTTTTATTTAAATTAATTGAATTATTAATATGGCTATTAAAATTATATAAATTAAAAAACTAATATATATATAACTTAGGTTATTTTTTTGGTATATGTATAATTTCAAACTATCATCAATAATCAACAATAATAAAAAATTGCTTCGATAATATCTGCCCGCTGCATCGCGCGGGTAACTACACTAGTTAAATAACAAGAAAGAAAAATAAAAAATTAAATTTTGACATATTAGAGTTTTCTATAATTTAGCCCATTTTTTATACAAATATAAATCGGACAAAATTAAATACTAACTGTTTCGTAATAAAGTCCAACTCCTGCACCATATTCTTCTCCTTGTGTCAATCCTGTCACCACACAGTCCAATTGTACAAATAATCCCCAAGCTGCTGCGAAATTCGTTCAACGTGAGGGCCGTGTAAAACCCTTCTTCTTCTTCTTCTTCTTCTTCCTCTTCATATATTCGTCTACTTTAATCCCCAATTCCCCATCCCATTTCGTTCATTTGATCGATCATCAAACCCTAATTTCAGGTATGTTTGATTGAATTTTTTCCCCCCTCTTAATCTAGGGTTCGGATCTGATTTTACTCACTCCCTCTCCCCCAATTTCTCCGAATCTAGGGTTTCCGTTCCGGGAGATCTCGATCCATGGAAGCTGCAGCGGCGCTTCGATCTCCTCCTTCTCCTCTTCACTTCTCCCGAGCTCCCGATTTCGCCCGCCGCGATCTCCTCTCCTTCGATCCGAAACCCCATTTCCCCGCCAGATCGATCAAGGTATGTATATGATTATGCTTCTCATTTCTTTTTCCTGTTCTAAATTTGATCTGAATTTGGTGTGTGTTGATTCGTCGTTGATAGGGTTTTGGCTCGATTTCGGTGCTGAAGCCGTCGCAGAGGCCATTTGGAGGACCATGTAGGAGAAGTGCGATTAGGGTTTCATCATCGTCCTCCTCGTCGTCCTCGTCGGATAATCCATCGTCGTCTCCGATCGCTCCCCTGCGATTGGAGTCGCCGTTCGGGCAGTTCCTGTCGCAGATGCTCGTCACTCACCCTCACCTCCTCCCCGCCGCCGTCGAGCAACAGCTCGAGCAGCTCCAAACCGATCGCGACGCCGAGAAGAAGAACGAGGATCCGACGCCTTCCGGAAACGAGCTCGTCTTGCACAGGTAGAAAGGAAAATCTTGAAGTAATTACTTCTTAACATGTTTTAGGTTAAAATCATAGTAACCTAGCTGAATTATACGGTGCATTAAGTGCGTATCTGAGCTTTAAAATCTATTTTCACCCCCTTTTTAAGTCCTTGATCTTTTGTTAGTTTTGAAATTGGATAAAAGATCCTGCCAATTTCTCTTAGAATTTAAGCCTTTGTGCCACTTTTCTATAGAGATTCATCACTAATTCTTTTTTACTTAATCTGTCACCATGATCCGCAGGGGCATCGAACAATACGGAATTTGATTTCATAAATAAATAAGAAGAAAAAGGAAAAAAAAAAAAAAAAAAGAGGAAAGAAAACCTTTAAGCCCCTTCTTTGATGTTGCTACCCTTCTTTTCAAGCAGAAATTCTCTGTGATTGGACATGCCGGCACACGCACTTTTCTGTTGTTGCTGTTAGTTAGCTCGCAGCGAGCTTTGGCTCCGCGCTAGCGAGACGGCGGCTTTCAAAAAACAAACAAGCGAATAATGGTTACTTAACGCCGCCGCCCCGTTTGGCTTGAGGATAAAGCGGGGATAATGAATGTTATTCCTGCTATTGTACCACACGGGGGTGTTTTTTGGCCACCCCGGTCAAACCTTGTTATTTCCGGTTATTCCGAGATAGTTGGGATAAACTATTTCACCCTCTTGGTGGAATAATGCTATTGCGTGGTTTAATTCCAAGATTATATATTGAATTAAAGTAAATTATGTAGAAATGCTATATTACACAATATTAATACATATTATTTGTACTTAAGTAATATAATAAAATTATTTTTCAAATGAATTATTTTCATTAAATTATATTTTATATTAAAGCCAAACATTTCTTCTTTTTTTTCACGATTCTTTATTATTCCATAAAATTAACCAAATTCAATTTCTGTTAATGCTGATAATAACAACATTACAAACCAAACATATTTTTACTTGTGTTCCTGACTATTCCAGAATAATAAGCCAACCCAGAAGAAAAAAAATATATCTCAATGTTCGTTATCCCCGAACCAAACGGCGCCTAAAGGTTTTTCTTTTTGTTGCCTAGCAAACATCTTTGGTGCAGGTGTCCAGGCAATCCATCATTCTTTCCCGCAGTCTTTTGCATAGAATTTTATTTCATTTTAAAAAAAGTAAGAAAGCAATGGCTACAATACCAACGAGGCATAAGTTTCATCTTTGGCATGATCCATGTTTTCCTAGAATAGATGATTATTAGTATAAATGTTTCTAGCGAAGATTTACATTGAAGTAACTATTCCCTAGACAAACAAGGTTTAGTATTTCCATCTGCAAAGCTGCAGAATATCTGTTAAGCAGCAGGGAGTATAGTTATTGCAAGGTCAGTTACCAAAATCAAAATTTTAAAGCTCAGCTATGCAGCTTAGGTTCATATGTCTCAAATCTATATTTAAACTAGGGATTTGTTGTGTAGAGGGAGATTTTATTTTTTTTTTTTTGATTGGTATTAATATAGGAGAATCGCGGAGGTGAAAGCTAAAGAGAGGAAAAGGGCTCTAGAGGAGATACTCTATGCCTTGGTTGTCCAAAAATTTGTGGAAGCTGACATTTCCTTGGTTCCAGCTCTATCCCAATCGGTCGACCCTTCTATAAATGTTGACCAATGGTCCACAACGGAGGAGAAATTCGAGAAGCTCCATTCTTCCGAGGCATATGAGATGATCAAGAACCATTTGGTTCTCATCTTGGGTCAGCGGTTACCCGACCCGGGCTCCGTTGCGCCCATTAGCAAGCTTCTTGTGGGCCAGGTCTACGCTGCCTCTGTAATGTATGGGTACTTTCTCAAGCGAGTGGATCAACGATTTCAACTCGAGAAGTCGATGAAAACCCTTCCATGGGGATCGGAGGAAGAGGAGACTGAAAATAAGCAAGAGATGCCATTTATCGATAGTTCTCATCCCGAGATGGAAGGGCTGAGTTTTAGTGCGGGGGGGCCGAGCCAATCTCTTAAACCAAGCCCGTTAAGATCGTACGTCATGTCGTTTGATTCGGAGACTCTGCAGAGGTACGCGACGATTAGGTCGAAGGAAGCATTCGGCATTATTGAGAAACAAACTGAAGCATTATTTGGGAGGCCAGAGGTTGTTATCACGCCGCAAGGGACTATCGATTCTTCAAAAGATGAGATTATTAAGATAAGCTTCGCAGGGCTGAGAAGGCTTATTTTGGAGGCTGTTACTTTCGGGTCGTTTCTATGGGATGTGGAGAGCTTTGTTGATTCCAGGTACCATTTTGTTACCAATTAGCTGATTTGTTGTTTCGGAAGGTTAATATTTCAAAGGCTTGTTAAAACGGAGGTGATAAATATTGCCAGTGTTGAATGTGCAGTCACTACTGATCTCATCTGAAATGATGTTCAGTCTCTTTAGAATGTACATAATGAAATCTCTTTACCTCAAGTCATAAAAATAGTAATACCTGCTGTTTTACTGTTGTAACTCTTCTCAATGTTGAAAAAGATTTGAGTTGCTATGTAAAACCTGATTCTTGCTTATCTGCTTTAGTTTGCTGCTGCGTACCTGACTCTACGCAACCCGTCGATGATGATATTTCACTGAGACGAGGACGGCGTGGAGGATGATGGTCTTATCAAATCAACATTTCAATACTTACCACATCCAAATGTACGTTGTAGAAATGAAGAATAAGAGTAAAGAGAATAAGAAAAGAGAGAAAGATAGGGAAAAGATTAGATCTGGGAAGAAAAGAGAGAAGAAGAGGTGAAGGAGGAAAGAGACGAGAGTTAAGAGAATAACCAATTTTCCATCCTAACTGAGTTTTGTTACAAGCTGCTTATTTATCCCCGTATACACTGGACTAAAATGTAATTCGGTAAACTAAATAGTGCTAAACTGAGAGTTGAAATATAAAAGGGCCTCTTCTGAGAGTTGAACTAGAATACTCTCAAAAGCACCAAGGGTTGGTATTTTTGAGTTTTTAGACATTGGATTGAGAGATGTAGGGTTGAGATGACGGTGGTAGGTGGTACAATGTTTGATCTAAAGGTTATTAGTAATCAAGGAGTAGATCTAAGGGCTAGAAACTCAAAAGCACTAAGAGGGTGGTGCTTTTGAGAGTATTCTAGCTTAAGAGCAACTCCTCGAATATAACGTGACGAAAGTAGACGCATAGACGTCCTCGTTCTCCTTCAAAGGTCACCCTTTCTTTCTTTCATCATCTCTCTCTATGGTTGTGGGAATGGAGGAAGCAAATGAGTGAGAGAAAACAGGCCCCACATAGCGCCCGAAATCGTACTTTAAGGCGTCCAAAACATTGATGAGTCAATTGTTGGCTTAAATAGGCGAATATCCTGCCCTGTGGCAGGAGACCATGTTGGGCCGAGTCATGTTCTAAATGACGTCAGGTTGGGTAGGCCGAGTCATGTTCAAAATGGTGTGTGGCCAGTTAGGCCGAGTCACAACTCACAATTGAGACCCGTGGGCGCTATATCTATACGTTTTAAGTGAATTGTGTTGCGTATTTCTAACAACTCGAGCTTCTGAGATTAATGGTTAGTGCTAACGATCCGACAAGTGGTATCAGAACTAGTGGTCACGAGTTCGATTCCCGTATTTACAAAAATGCGCAGGTACTGGAGGGAGGATTGTTGGCTTAAATAGGTTAAATAGGCCAGCAGCTTGCCCTGTGGTGGGAGGCCATGTTGGGCCGAGTCATGTTTGAAATGGTGTGAGGCCGGGTGGGCCCAATCATGTTTGAAGTGGCGTGAGGGTGGTTGGGCCGAGTCACAATCGAGACCCATAGGCGTTATATCTATATACTTTAAGTGCATTGGTCATGTATTTCTAACAACTCGAGATGCACCTTCAATGCACAACGCATTAGAAACACGGATCTGATGTAACATCAGCCCAAATCACCACATTTTCCCCTTTTGGGTGCTCGAAACTGCTCCAAACTGCACAATGAACTGATTTCACATTCCCGAGTTCGTTTCGTATCAATTTCGTGCTAAAACAGCTCCTACTCAATCCAACACTCCTCAAACACGCTGACTAAATACACCTTGCCTATTTACCAAGGTTAAGCACATTACAAAAATCGTATTTATAGGGGTGCTATAATAGCAACTAACTCCCAAAATATTTGTATTTATAAATGCTTATATATCTCTCCGCACACTAGATTTCTCACCTACAAGCTCTCTCGAAGAGCGTCCGGACTCCAAAATAGATCATCTGAAAGTCATTTTAGGCACGCCCGATCTCATGTTTCGAGCATCCAAATTGGAATGGAACTCAGTTTACTGACATTTGAAAGTCAGTTTTTTGAGTTTCGAAACCTTTTTTCGATCAGTTTTCTGAGTTTCAAAGCTCTATTTCGGATCCGAATCGCTTTCAATTCGATCCAAACTAACTAGGTCTAAATCTGTCTAAATCTATTTTAATCATGTCTAGCATGATTTAATTCGTTCTTTGTTAATTTAGTCAAAGCTCAGTGCATTATAAGGAGAAAGTGAAAGGATTGGTATTTGTTGGGGATCCGGTACTCGCCTTGGTACCGAATTTTGAGAATCCGTAACCCACTCTGATACCGACTATTGTTGATTCGGTATTAGATGTTCGGATTCTACAACAGAAACGTCGAATCGAATTTTTATCGTAAACCCGCCTCCTCAGCAAAGCTGATATAATTATAAAAAAGAGAAAAAAAAAAACTAAATAATATGCAAGTAAAATAAGATTAATTAAATAAGAGAAGATTACACTTGACTTTTCTTCTGCATAGAGTAGCTACAACCTAAGCCCTCACTTTGAATCTTTTCTATCCTTCTCTCGTCTTCTATAAACCTACAAAAGAAGACTTCTCTTTTTATCTCTCTCGCATGCACCCGTGCACTAGGTGCATACAACCTTGGCTTTCTCTTTCTCTTTTATCCCACATAGTGGTTTTATAATGCATCCACTAAAACGTACCCCAATGCTAATATAATTAGGATTTTTACTCAAATTAATATTTAAATTTATATTTTATTTATCTCCAATAGATTTAAATATTTATTCTAATCTAGTTAAATTTATATTCTAATTAATATGTAAATCTTAATTTATCTCAAATAGATTTAAATATTAATTCTTATCCAACTAAAAAATTAACTACAAATCTAATCAAATCCTAATTGCATTTACAAGTTTTTTTTTTAATGTAATTTTGTCTAGTTTTAAATATAAAACTCAATACTACATACATATATATCATACATAAATTAACTAAGCTAGAATATTTTAGAAATACCCAACTTTTAATAATTTCACCACGTTCGGATGATGGAGTATACAAATCGACGATCGATGTTATTATACAAAATCTAAGATAATTCGACTTTGTAGGAACTAAATTTTATAATTTTTTTTTTAACATTATTTACTTAATGATCATGCTGTCCTGAATACACTTTATATTTTTTTGTTGAAAATTGTTGATTTTGGGACAACTTGAACAATAGATATATGATGTCAAAAAAATTTCAAATTATATTTGTATAAGTTAAGTACGCTATAAATCATATTTAACAACATTGATTGTCGAGTTAGATGTCTATCATTAACTCTCACACAAATATATACATGTTTTCGTTTTCATTTGCCTCGACAAGCTAACATAGATACATTTATTCAGATACACAATAATAATCTTACTCTTATATTACTATCTATTTTAGTGACTGTTTGGTTGAGGGATAAGGGGTAGGGAGGAATCCCCGTACCCAAATACAAAAAAAGGAGTGGAACAACTATCCCACCCCTTAACGGGTAACAGGTACTCGTTAAGGGGTGGGATAGTTGTCCCACCCCTTATATGGGAATAGGGGTGGGAACAGCTATTCCCACCCTTATTTAAATTCTTTTTAAAAAAAAATTAAATTTAAAATTTAAATTTAAAAAATTTATAATT
Organism: Aechmea fasciata; assembly: GCA_025177825.1. NCBI lineage: Eukaryota > Viridiplantae > Streptophyta > Magnoliopsida > Poales > Bromeliaceae > Aechmea > Aechmea fasciata. Next base: position 10,358,655 of record CM045939.1, read on the forward strand.
TGTTATCTTAAAATTTAAATTTTATAATTTTAAATTTTAAATTGATATTTTCAATTTTTAAATTTAAAATTTGATATTATATATATTTAAATTTAAATTTCAAATTTTAAATTTTAAATTCAAAACTTTAAATTTTTGAATTTGAGATTTAGAAGTTATATATTTAAATTTAAAAATTTTAATATAAAATTTAAAAAATTAAATTCAAATATAATGTAAGGGGCAATATCATTATTTTCTATTTATAACTGCCCACTATTTCTCTTATTTCATATTACATATATCCAAACACTATTTTTTTCTTATTCTCGAAATTTCATCCAACCGAAAAATTAATTTAGTTCTTACTTATATTTCTGGAATAGACAATTCACGAAGCTAAAAAGTTTGTCCCTAGTCTGGGAATGTTACTGACGAACTTTTAGTTCCAAAATATTTACTCTAATTTAATAAGGGGCAATTGCTTATATACCTCTGAAAAATTTTCAATTTTTCGATTTACCCTTCTTAGAAGGCTAATATTGAAAATACCTTTGCTACGTTTCAACCTATTTCTAATATACCCCTAGAGTTAAAATCTGTTAAATTTATTATTTTGTCCTTTCATATATACTCTTCCATCATCACTGTTTTTCTTATTTGCCCTTAAAGTCAGGGACACAAAAAGTATTTTGACTTTTGGTCTTTTCCAATATACCCCTCTACCGTCACCAACATTTCTTATTTGTCCTTAAGTTAAGGGCAAAATTGGCAATTAAATTTTTTTTAACTGTGGTAGATATTTAACTCACGTTTAATTCAAGTTAAATTAAAAGGAGATAACAGCATGTGTAATTTAAAATAACGGTGGAACATATAAAGAATATTTTAGAAAGAAAAAAAGAAAGATAAATCGGATATTTTCAAACGTACGAGGAGTATATAGGTAATTATCCCATAAATTTATATCTAACTCGCCAGAAACAACCACTCCATTAGATTTATTAGATTCGTTGGTTTTGAGTTTTACAAAAAGATTTAGGTAATCTTTGACAACAGGGGTGTTTGGCCTACGTACACCACCCTTGGAAAAGTGATTTCAGAGTCAAAAATAACGTTTTTCTTCAATAGAATATTTGATAATCTAGCTCTTTTCAAAAACCTGATTTTAATTTTCACAATCTAATTTAATTTTGATCTTCCGGAAGTCTTATTTTTGATTTTGGGTTGAATTCAAATTTAGATTTTAAATTCAAAATTAATAAATTTATAAAATTTTCAATTTCAAATATCAAAATTTTAAAATTTTAATTTTTAAATTTAATTTCGAATATAAAGTTCAAGATAAATTAGAAATTTGATTTTAGATTTTCGAATTTTGAATTTTAAAATTTAAAATCTAAAAATTTTAAATCTCAAATTTCAAAGTTTAAATTACAAATTTCAAATCCAAATTTCAAATTTTAATTTTAAATTTTAAATTCTAATTTTAAATTTTAAATATAAAATTTAAATTTAAATTTAGATTTAGAGTTTATGTTTAAAAATTTAAAAATTTAAAAATTTTAAATTTAAATTTTTTATTTGAAATTTTAAAATTTAAACTTTATATTTCGAATTTTAAATTTTAAATTTTATATTTCAAAATTTAAACTGTAAAATTTTATATTTTAAGTTATAATTGTAAGTCACTTCAGAAAATTTGCTGAGCAATTTTACAAAATTATTTTAGAAAAGTTATATTTTTTTTTTCAAATTCAGTCGAATGTTTTGCAGCTTTTAACTAAAAATAATTTTCTAAACCCATATTAATTGAACAGAAATTGCTTCTTCTTGAAAAGCTAGACCAAACAGGCCCATCGCGTAGTGATATTCTACTGTGTTTTCAAGAGAACTTTAGATCAAAATTGTGTTGAAATTTGTTTTTTATTAATTTGTTGTTGGGGAAGTATGAACTACCATTGTTAATTTACAACATATTTAATTTAGGACCAATTGCTTATATACCCCTGAAAAGTTTTCGATTTTCCGATTTACCCCTCTTAGAAGGCTAATATTGAAAATATCCCTCCTACGTTCCAACCTATTTCTAATATACCCTTTAGAGTTAAAATCTGTTAAGTAACTCTGTTATCTCTGTAAAATTACTATTTTGCCCTTTTCAAATATACCCTTCTACCATCACTATCTTTCTTATTTGCCCTTAAAATCAGAGGCACAAAAAGTATTTCAACTTTTGGTCTTTTCCAATATACCCTTCTACCGTCACCAACCTTTCTTATTTGCCCTTAAGTTAAGGGCAAAATTGGTATTTTAATTTTTTTTAACTGTGGTAAATATTTAACTCACGTTTAACCCAGATTAACTTAACAGGAGATAACTGCGGGGGTATTTTGCAATAACGGTGGAACGTATGAGGGGCATTTTAGAAAGAAAAAAAAATAGGGGTAGATCGGATATTTTCAGACGCATGAGGGGTATATAAGCAATTATCCCTTTAATTTATACCTAATTATTTTTGTAAAAGTAGTAGTTCATCTCAAACATTGTAATAAATAGCATAAGATGATTTTGGAATCTTGATAAATCAAATTCCTTTGTCGTAGTCGTGGTTTTTTAGCTTCGCTGGAGCTGCGCTACTGTAATAAAGAGGGGTCGGGAGACAGGGTCCGGGAGATGCGGACATGACGACACGCACCCCTTCGGAGCACCCATGCAACGCGGCTCCAGCGCGAAAGGGAACGGCAGAGGGGGGGGCGCTGGAAAGGCGCCACGTAGGCCACAGTAAAACTGAGCCTTTGATATATGTATAGATGTATAGATACTCTATTTGGGGTTCCAAGTAGAGAGGGTTGTGCATTCCATTGTTCCAAAAAATGTGAATAGTATTTTACAATTGTTTGTTTGATTTAGAAAAGAATTTAGTGTCCTAACTTTATGTTTTTTAATGTATAGACTTTTCACTTGCAATACATTTAATGAGTTGGATTTTTTTTTTCTTTCTTTTATAAGCATCAATGTAGAAACCGAGATTTTAATTGAATAAAAAATTTAGAAAATTGGTTGTTTTAGCAAACCTGTACAATTTCTATATAGTGAAATAAAATTGTGGTTCCCCGTCATCTAATAGTACTAAAAGTCGTGGAAGGGACTGTTTCGGAATTTTGTACGGTAAAAGCACGTTTTAAAGAGAAAAACCACGAGAGGCGAGGGTTTTTAAGCAAAAAGCACATTATTTTATATAAAAATCGTATGGAATTTTATAGAGAGTTTTTCTTTTTTTTTTTTTTTTGAGAATAGGTAGCACGCTACCTGCTTCATTCATTGAAAATATGAATTAGGCTACAGAGGTGAGACAACCAGGGCCTCAAGGGAAGGGAAAAAAAAAACAATCATAGTAGGTTATTCCAAGAGTCAATTAGTTGCTTGAGCCGGCGCACCGCTAATAAAGGATCAAACTGTATGCCACGAAAGATAAGGTTCTTTCTGGCCTTCCAGATGATCCACTAGCATGCAGCTAATTCGGATTGACCTTCCCTCCTACTTTGTCCACCACCATTCCCTCCCACCTATCCCAGACAAAATGTACATCATCGCCCAACTCTCCCGGCTGAACGTACATCTTCGAGTCCCACGATCATGATAAACTTGATAAAGACGCATTGGGCGAACAGGCGGTCCACCGATTCGTCATGAACCCTGCACAAGGCACAAGCCATACTTCCAGCCCAAACTGTCTTACTGAGGTTGACGGCCGTAAGTGTTCTTTTCTTAAGGACTAGCCAACAAAACACTTTGATCTTGAGTGGAATTCGGAGTCTACAAATCAAGATACCCTGTCCGTCTCTCGTGCCCTCGCCATTCAACATCCGATAGGCCGACTGGACTGAGAATATACAGTTACTGCCCCATCTCCAACCTATCATGTCCTCCCTATGCCTAATAAAAGAGCTATCAACTCTTTTTTTGAGCTCCGAAATGATGGGGCGCAGGCTCAGCGGGGCAGCAGTTTCATTGCCCAGGATCCTATTCCAATCCCCTTCGTCGGTTCCAAAGCAATCCCTAACCAAGATTGGTTTGCGATCCAGCTGCGTGAACACCTCTAGGAAGGATGCGTGAAGTGTGGTGTCTCCACACTATCTGTCCAGCCAAAAATCCACCGATCTCCCATTACTCATAGTATAGTTGATCCCTCATTTGAAAATCTCTTTAGTGATTAAGACCCCTTTCCACCAATGTGAGGAAGGCCTGAAGCCTCTCCCTTCCCACAGCGGCCTTCTTCTGCCGTAATACAAAGCCCGAATAATCTTGATCCACGGCAACTGAGGTGCAGTATGAAATCTCCACCACCATTTAACTAGGAGAACCCTATTCATGACGGCTACATCTAGAATGCCTAATCCACCAGCCCGTTTGTTCAAACAAATGTTTTTCCATGCGACCAGGCACCCCCTGCCAGGGGGGTTGCATTGGCCACTCCAGAAGAAGTCGCGGCGTATTGCTTTGATACGCTTGATGACCCAACTGGGTGCCTTAAACACTGACAGGAAGTAAAGTAGTAGATTGGTGAGCACCGCATTGACCGGGAGAAGCCTACCCCCTCTCGAAAGAAGTTTGGATTGCCATCCATCGATTATGTGCTGCAATTTCTGAATAACTCCTCTCCAGACCTCCTTTGTGAGGTTTTGGTGATAGAGGGAACCCTAGATACGTGGTGGGGAGGGTACCAACTTTGCAGTCGTGCAACTGCACAAGCCTCCCCGCTTTGCCCTCAGTCTGTCCCAGGTAATAAAGCTCAGACTTTTCTCTGTTGATTTTCAGACCAAACGCCCACACGAAAAGATTCCACATCAGTCTTAGGTTTCTCATATATCGTTTACTGGCTACGGAGAAAAAGAACGTATCATCTGGAAACTGTGTAAGTGTCGTTAAACTCTCGTGTGAAGGCCCAAATCCCTTGAATAGGTTGTTTGAAGTGGCGTTGCTGGTCAATCTAGCAGGACACTCCGCCACCAATAGGAATAGGAATGGTGAAAGTGGATCCCGTTATAGTTATCGTACCCCTCTCTTAGTTTTGATCCAGTTAGTCGCCTTACCGTTAACCAAAATAGCTTCTTTAGTGTTGCATACACATTGTTCGATCAAGCCACACCATTGCTCCTTGAACCCCCACCATCGGAGAATACTGAAGAGAAAGGGCCAGTAGATCCTGTCATAAGCCTTTTCAAAGTCCACTTTTATGCCAACCCCCTCAACAGCCACCTTACTCTCCCATCCAATTAGTTTCGAGACGGTGACTTACGCGTCGATAATGTTTCTCCCTTTTAAGAAAGCGGATTGAGAGGGAGAGATAAGCTCGTTCATAACCGCTGTAAGTCGATTTGCCAGGACCTTCGAGATGATCTTTTGGATACTATTAATGAGACAGATAGGCCGAAATTCATTAGCTCGTTCCGCCCCTTCTTTCTTAGGGATAAGGTAGATAAAGGAGTAGTCAAAAGGATTAGTAGAAATCCTGCCCTCGTGCATCTCTTGGAACACGTTGAGAATGTCTCCCTTTAGGGCGTCCCAGAAAGTTTGGTAAAATCTTAACAGGAAGCCATCAGGTCCCGGTGCTTTATCGCTACCCAGATAAAATATCGCGTCTTTTATTTCGTCGACAGTGAACTTTTCCGATAACCGCCTCATCATAGGTGCCGAAACCCGCCTAGAGGTAAAGAGCCTACTCCAATCTCCAAAGGAGTGCGGGGGAGTGCCTTCAGCCGTAAAAAGTTCTTTAAAGTATCGAAAAAAGTATTTCTTCTTGTCCTCCTCTGATTGGTAAACCCGCCCATTGTCTGTAATGACTCCAATTCCATCGGTCCGCCTTCTCCTATTGGCAATACTATGGAAGTATTTCGTGTTGTTATCCCCCTTACGCAACCAGTGCTGGTTAGCCCTGGCTCTCCACATGGCAGCTTCATCGTTTAAGACTTCCAGTAGCTTACCTTTTATTTCCTCTCTTCTCGCAACACACTCCTCAGACAGTGTTCAATGTTTCTCCGCTAGATCAATCTGGCAAATTTCTTCCATTAGAAAATTCTTGTGGTCCTGAAAGCTATAGAACTCGTTGTTACACCATTCTTTAATCCATTGTCGACAATGTCTCAACTTCGCTGAAAAAGTGAGCACGGCTGAACCTTTCGTCCCCATTTTCGCCCACCATCCAGGTACTTTGGATAGGAAGTTGTCATGGCTGAGCCACGCTTCCTCGAATCGAAGGATTTTCTGCCTTCCCTTGATGCCTTACTCAACCGTTAGCAGAATAGGTCAATGGTCCGAAGTGACACGGGGTAGCCGCCTCCCACCACCGGCCGACGCGTGCCTTGACCTTCCTCAGTCGCCAGAAGCCTCCACCTGCCGGTGCACCCGCCGTCCGACCGCCGCCGGCCACCCCATGCTTCACCAAGCTCTGGTGAGTTTAGTGTAGCTGTTTTGTGCACTATCTCAGGTTAGGGTCACTGTTCCGATGACCCGAAGCCACCCCGAGGCTTCCGAAGGTGAGCACAATGATCCTTGTTCAGTGCCGATCATTGTGGCCACCTTCGTTGGGGTCAACGAGCCCCTGGTTAGCAAGATAAGCATGTTTTTCATGCTGTGCGCGCAGTTTGCAAACTTTCGCATCGCTCCCGCGCTCTCCACAGTGATCGGCAATGCTCCGAAGTGTGAGCACGGCCTCCGACACGTCGAAACCTATCAGCGGGTGTCTCGACTTGACTGAAAGATTATCGATTTGTGCTGTCGGGCCATAAAACCCCGAAAATCGCATGAAATAATGCGATTTCATGTAATCGGGAGGGTTTTTATGCATTTGCTCTTAGTGTGGTTGTTGTTGGCAACGTGTGTGGATTGTGGGTGACCTCTGGACTGATTGTCTAAGGCCCCAGGATTTTTCGAAAATTAAATGTTGATTTTCGGCGCGTTTTTCAGTGAAATCCGCCTACGGAACGCATTTTCAATTCGAAATTCTTTTGACGGTGTGTAACGACCCAGCCCACTAGCAACAATAACTCGTTGGGCCCAACCACCGGCCCAAAATGCTTAAGCCCAGTTATTATTACTAGTGTCTAAGTCTCAAATAAACCCAATAACAACCTCATTCCCATCCGATATGGGACTATTGGGGTGTCACAGACTCCCCCCGTTAAGGCCCTGACGTCCTCGTCAGTCCAATCACACACACAGCCCAAGATCACCTGGCTATGTGAGACTCGTCTCGCTAGCCCGTCATCCAGACCCTGGCTCAGCCAAGACTCGCCACACATGTCCAGCTGGTGAACCGACTCTAATACCAAATGTAACGACTTAGCCCACTAGCAACAATAACTTGTTGGGCCCAACCACCGGCCCAAAATGCTTAAGCCCAGTTATTATTACTAGTGTTTAAGTCTCAAATAAATAACAACATCATTCCCATCCGATATGGGACTATTGGGGTGTCACACGGTGTCTCATGATAAACTGTTATGTCGCTGAGCCTTTTTGGCCGGTCAACTGTGTCGTTTCGAGGGTTCAGAAACGACGGGTAAGCGACGGTGGGTTCCGGTGTTGAATTGGACACTTCCGGAAACCTGGTTCGGAACGATTATCAAACGACAATCGTTTTGATGTGAGGCGGTATGTTTGCTACTATGTCCCACGAATATTTGTGTTTAGTGGTAGCGGGTGACTCGTAGTATGAGTCAGTGCGTTCTAGGACAATTCGTGGGTCCCGGCGGAGTCCCGGTGCGATTTTCGGGGCCTCCGACAAGTTACGATAGTCAGTTTTGAAAAACCGATCACCGTGGGATTGTTTGCGAGGTTGTGGGTTTAGTGTTTATTATTTGTGGGTTAGACACTAACTCGATGGACCCTTCGTAGGTCCGGTTGATTTTTTCTCCGCAGTTGGAAGGCCAGTACCGTGTTTGTACGGGTGGGTACTTCGATCCGAAATCGGAACAGTAGTGCACACTCGGTGATGGTTTCTTACCCTTGCTACCTACAAGTTTCTAGGCAAAGAATCAAGTGTCGCTCGTGCCGTATGGCACGGGGGCATGCCGCACTGTGCCCCCAAGAAGGGCCACGTGCGGGGTCTTGACCCCCCGTCTCGCAAAGACGCACATGCGTGCCGCTTCGAGACAAAGCGACACACAGTACGTGCCTGGCGGCACGTGACGCACGCACCGTGCGTGCCACGCTTTTTTTTTTTTCCTTTTTCCTTTTTGGCTTTTTTTTTCTTTTCTTTTTCTTCTCTCTAAGGTATCTACAAGTTTCTAGGCAAAGAATCAAGTGTCGCTCGTGCCGTATGGCACGGGGGCATGCCGCACTGTGCCCCCAAGAAGGGGCCACGGTACAGGGGGGTCTTGGACCCCCCCGTCTCGCAGCACGCACATGCGTGCTGCTCGAGACAAAGCGACACACAAGTACGTGCCGGCGGCACGTGACGGCACGCACCGTGCGTGCCACGCTTTTTTTTTTTTCCTTTTTCCTTTTTGGCTTTTTTTTTCTTTTCTTTTTCTTCTCTCTAAGGTATCGAGCCCCCCCCCCTCCTTCCCGACCCCGACTCCCGAACCACTTCTATTTTCTTTTTATTTTCACTTTGTTGTCTTTTTTTTTATTTTTTATTTTTTGCTCTTTGGTGGATGCCTTTTTTTTAACTTCTTATTTGTCAAAATTTGTTGCAACGCGAAACTTTCGTTAAATCAAGGAAACAAAAATCAATTTTCTAAACATATTTTGATATATTTTTAAAAAGAATAAAGGAATAAAAAAAAAATATATATATATATATATAATATCGAGAATATATAATTTCTCACAATACCAGCAATACTTAAATCAATATTGTTAAATAAATCTTGTATTTGCAGATGACAATATGCCATATGATCAACGATCTATATGGAATTAAGCAGTAATTTCTACATAAATATGTAAATTTAAATAATTATTGTATTTGTGAATTTTATTATTGTATTTTAATTTCTATTTTACATCAGGTATAATTGTACTTTACTTACAAAAAGATTACATGCATGTTAATTGATGAGCGTAGTAAAGTATACATAATAAATATTCATAATTATTTATTTAAATCTTTCAAAATAATATTATAAGAGTTTATTGGAATAAAAAAAACTGAAATAAATCTGTGTCAAAGCGTGCTAGTAGGAGGTCATGCATATCTATCGGCACGCAAGCGTGCCTGTGCCCTACCGTGCCTGGGACATAACAGCATGCCCCTGTGCCACAATACTTTAAACCTTGCTTTTAGGGTTTCTAAAGGATAAAATATGCTTAACCACGTTTTAGAGACACCCCCACATCTTATTTATAGGTTTGGAAGCAATTAGAATTAAATTAAAATTAAAAAACTGAGTTTAAAAAATCTGTGTCGGGTTTAGGTTCCAGACTTTGAGTTCAGGGTTCGAAACTTGATGTTTTCCAGAACTTCAAAGTCTTGACCTTGCCTACCAAGGTTCTGACCTTGACAGCCTAGTAGCCAAGAAGGCTTACAGGTTCCAGACCTTCCAACAGGGTCCGAAACCTGAAACTTGAAAAACTTAATTTTTATATTTTAATCAATTTTATATATAATAATGTCTTACGAATACTTGTAAATGTTAATAAATTATCATTATCTTTTATAAAGATTTACCAAGTATCGTGAATTCAAATATCGAGTCTTTTGAGTTTTCAAGCTTCATCTTGTCTTTTTCGATCCTTCAAGATTTCGACTCAACCTAAACGACTCATCACAATAAGTCACGAAATATACCAACCCAAAAATTTGTAGCAACACCTTCTTCATCCATGAGCTATCATTCTCTAGTTGTAATATCAATTTTTTTTTACTAAGAATTAGTTGAATTTTTATAAACCCAAGTAATGTGGTCATAAGATCTACACTCCTTTTGAAAAAATACAAGTAAAATTTACTTGTAGACCCCAAAAAGGGTGTGGATCTTACACTCCTCATCTTAGGGTCACAAAGTTCAATAAATTTGTAGTATTAGAAAAAATTGACAAGATATGGGCCTATTCTCAGAGATATCAATAGGTATGGATACCCGAAATTTTATTTTGAACCGGAACCTGAATGGAGCAAACACTAAATGGATATAGTTTCAAATACAGATATAAAAAAATAAAAACCCGACAAATTGAATTCGGATATGCATTTTGACTATATCTGACACGAACCCAAACCCAACCTAAAATTCGACCTAAATCCGAATTAATTTTATATTATATTATACTTTTTTTATTCTTTGATGAGGATGTGTAAGATGTACATCATTATCATCATCATTATTATTATTATTATTATTATTATTATTATTATTATTTTAGGTGTAGCTAGGGGCAAAGCTCAAAAAAAAAAAAAAAAAAAAGTCGTGTGGTCTATTTCAAAATAGGGATAATTACCTATATACCCCTTATACGTTTAGAAATATCTGATTTATTCTTCTTTTTTTTCTTTCTGAAATACCCCTCATATGTTCCACCGTTATTGTAAAATACCCCTGCAGTTATCTCCTATTAAGTTAACCCGAGTTAAATGTGAGTTAAATATCTACCCCAGTTAAAAAAAATTAAAATACCAATTTTGCCCTTAACTTAAGGGCAAATAAAAAAGGCAGGGCAAATAAAAAAGGCTGGTGACAGTAGAAGGGTATATTGGAAAAGTTTAAAAGTCAAAATATTTTTTGTGCCCCTAACTTTAAGGGCAAATAAGAAAGACAGTGATGGTGGAAGGGTATATTTGAAAAGGCAAAATAGTAATTTTATAGAGATAACAGAGTTAATTAACAGATTTTAACTCTATGGATATATTAGAAATAGGTTGAAATGTAGGAGGGATATTTTCAATATTAGCCTTTTAAGAGGGGTAAATCGAAAAATCGAAAATTTTTCAGGAATATATAAGAAATTGCCTCTTCAAAATATCATATAGTTGAGGGGGTCTTTGAACGTGCGTTACATACGCGGCTACTTACCGTAGACTCTGTCCTCAAGTGGAAGAGCTCGTGAAACGTGGGAAATGAATTTGGACCACTTCCCTAATCTTTTCTCCTTCCCCTACTCGCCGCTTTAGACAAACGGGTTTGGTTTCCCATCCATGTAACCAAAGGAAATTACTGCGTGCACCTGGTGCACCTACTGTATCTCGTACACCGCACCCCTAAAATTTGGTGACAAATTCCAGTTAGGATCGCCTTTGTTTCAACGTGAAATTATGAAAAATGATTTTTCATGAAACAAATTTTTCCGTGGGAATTTTTTTAAAGTTTGTAATGTTTGATTTGTAGGGGAAAAAAAATAGTTTTTCATTAATATTTATTTGGTTGAAAGAAAAAAATTTATATTTGTTTGGTTTAATGGAAAATATTGGGCATTTTTGCATAAAATATTCACTTATTTTGGGCTTTTGCAAAATCGGATCACTTTTTTCGTTTTTACAAATTCGGTCCACTTTTACAGCAAACTGACCAAAATACCCTTTTGTCTTTTTCTCTTTCCTTTTTTTTTTTCCTATCGTTCTTTTTTTCTTTCTCTTCCCAGATAGCGGCGGAGGCGGAAACGCCACCCCTCCTAGCCCGGTGACGTCGCCCTTGTCCTCTCCGACGACGTCGCCTGCGACGAGCCTGCCTCCTCTACCTCGGCCTCTCCCCCGACCCCTCATTTTACCGCGTCCTCGTCCAGGCCCTCTACCGCCGCGGCTAGGCCCGCTCCGCCGTCTCCTTGCTCGACAACAAGTTCCACCGCGGCCTCCTTATTCCTCCTCCTTCTCCGTCGGCGCGCCAACGCGAGACGAAGACAGAGGGATGCGGACTCGGCTTGGAGACAGTCGGAATCGCGGGGGAGGAGCTTGGAGAGATGGGCAGCGCCACTGAGCCGTGCGGCGAGCTTGTTCTTAGCGCGAGGCGCGCGAGTTGGCTCCGAGCTCCTCGAGGTGAAAGGAGGAAGAAAAAAGAAGAATAAACTGACGGGAAGGGGAAAGAAAAAAAAAGAGAATAAACAGAGGAAGGAGGAAGAAGAAAAGAATAAAAAATAGTGTAAATTTGACCTAAATAGTGCAACGTTCGTCTAAAAAGTATAATTTTTGCTATCCCAAATAGTGTAAATTTTACCCAAATAGTGCAACGTTCGCCTAAAGAGTGCAACTCTCATCCCAAAAAGTGTAAATTCCGTCTCAAATAGTGTAATTTTTATATAAACAGTGTAATTTTTTTTAAAAATTGCACTCTTTGTGACAGAACTGTATTGTTTGGGTGAAATTTACACAATTTCTCTTTTTTCACCGCGGATGCGGGTCACCCTACCGCTGCCGCCGCAGCATCTCCACCATCCGTATCTCTGTCCCCTCATCCTCCTCACCATCACTCTCTCGTCGCTGCTCGGCCGACGTGGCGTGCTCTCCGGCGGAGGTCGGCCGCCGGTTATGCGCGTCGGGGCTACGGCGCGCGATTGGCCTCAAGAAAAGTGTTGAAAGTAAAATTTGTGATTTAATTGAAACCCAAAATATGGTATTTAAATTAGTGATTTAATTGAGACGAGAAAGTAAATTTTGTGAAATTAAGTTAGATTTTAGATTCAGAGTAGTTATTAATTAATTAAATTGTGGCAGAGAGATGAAGCAAAACATTAAAAGCGGCTGTTGCCTCCGACGAGGGAGGAGGCGGTGGAGCGGGATTTGGGGGATGCACGGGGACCCGTGAAGCCGCGCAAGGCAAAGTGGGCAAAGGCCGGAGGGCGCGAGGTGAGGCGCAGCTTCGTCGCTGGAGGTGACAACGCCAATGCCGACGCCAACGCCGACGCCGGATATGACGAGCAGAGGAGGAGGAAGGGTCGGGAGAGAGGCCAAGGCGGGCTCGTCGCCGGAGCGGACGAGGGTGACGTCGCCGAGGCAGGAGGAGGTGGCATTTCCGCCTCCGCCACTCTCTGGGAAGAAAAAGAAAAAAAAAAAACGAGAGCAAAAAAAAAAGGAGAGAGAAAAAGGTATAAGGGTATTTTGATCAGTTTGCTGAAAAAGTGGACCGAATCTGCAAAAATGAAAAAAGTGGCCCGATTTTGCAAAAGCCCAAAATAAGTGGATTTTTTTGCAAAAAGGCCAAAAAAAAAATGAATGAAAAAGTTTTACAGAATTTGAGTTTTTATTTTCTACCGAAAAATAGTGAAAAATGATAACTTTATCTTCTTCTTTTTTTTCCAATTTTACGAAAAAATAATAATTTTTTTTTTGAGAAATAGATAGCACACTACCCGTTTCGTTTATTTCATTTAGAAATAAACTTAGCTGGAAATGTGAGTCAACTAGGATTCGATCTTAGGTCTCGGATACCAACCATCAAGCCCTTTTGCCACTTGCGCTAGGGACGGTCGGTTACAAAAAATAATTTTACGTCGAACAAAATATGCGAAAAAGCATTTTTCATACCAAAAATAATTTTTCGATTCGTCTTATGCTGAACCAAAAGCCGCTTAATCAAAATGCAACTTTTTTTAATGGCCGTTGGGTTGCATACATTTGTAACTGCACTGTAATTTTAACTATCTATAAATTATGGTATGTTTTAAATATAACAGTTGTAGTTTAAATTACACAAGAAAGCTCTACTATAGTAGATGAAATTGCACCTGAATTGATCACATTTTCAACTTTAATAGTTGCAAAGATTAGTTTTAAATAAACTTACCTTACTAATATCTTTTAAATAAATAATTTCTTTTCTTCTTTATTGAGAATAAGGGTAAATTGCACGGTTGCCCTCTGAATTTTTGGCGGAGTTTCACTTTACCCTCCAAACTCTTAAAACGGTCATTTACCCCCCTATACTTTAATATTGCATCTTGTTGCCCCTTCCGTCAGTTAAAGTTAACGGAGCTGAACGGGAGTTGACGGAAGGGTTAGATTTTGGCGGTTTTTGGGATGCAAAAACTATGAGAAGAAGAGTTGGAGGGTATAGAAATGGAGAAAAAATAGTTTTTAAGGAATAAAATTAAGTTGGTTGGAACAAGGGACAGTTTAGGCGGTAGATTTCCCGCCAAAACCTAACCCTTCCGTTAACTCCCGTTCAATTCTGTTAACTTTAACTGACGGAAGGGGCAACAAGATGCAATATTAAAGTATAAGGGGGTAAATGACTGTTTTAAGAGTTTGGGAGGTAAAGTGAAACTCCGCCAAAAGTTCAGAGAGCAACAGTGCAATTTACCCTTGAGAATAATCCTAGCTATCATCGTACATATAATTAAGGGGCAATTGCTTATATACCCCTGAAAAGTTCCCGATTTTTCGATTTACCCCTCTTAGAAGGCTAATATTGAAAATACCCCTCCTACGTTCCAACCTATTTCTAATATACCCTTAGAGTTAAAATCTGTTAAGTAACTCTGTTATCTCTGTAAAATTACTATTTTGCCCTTTTCAAATATACCCTTCTACCATCGCTGTCTTTCTTATTTGCCCTTAAAGTCAAGGGCACAAAAGTATTTCGACTTTTAATTTTTTTCAATATACCCCTCTACCGTCACCAACCTTTTTTATTTGCCCTTAAGTTAAGGGCAAAATTGGTATTTTAATTTTTTTAACTGTGGTAGATATTTAACTTACGTTTAATCCAGATTAACTTAACAGGAGATAACTGCGGGGGTATTTTGCAATAACGGTGGAACGTATGAGGGGCATTTTAGAAAGAAAAAAAAAAGTAGGGGTAGATCTGATATTTTCAGACGCATGAGGGGTATATAGGCAATTATCCCTATAATTAAAGTGTTAAATTTGTAAAATATAATTCTCACCTACCAGCAACGAAATAAATTATTATAGCTGTCGTGCTTTTCATTTACAATACAAACAACATCATTTTTATCTGCTTGTATTTCTTGCTATACTATATTTATAATTATACTTAATAAAAGGCCTTTTAATATATTTTGGGCATTTTCTTTAGAAATTAAACAATAGTTTTTTCTAAATATTAATTATTTTGGGCCTACATGATGCCTTGATTATAGAATTTTTTTGTTAATAAAAATATATATACAAATTGCTGTATATTGACTTTTAAGCATTTCAAATTAAATTTGTTAAGTTATGTTTTAATTTTGGCTAAATTACAGAAAATCCCCTTGTAATAACCCACTTTTTCATTTTCCCCCCTGACATTTAAAAACCTACACTTTGCCCCCCTGTAAAATAAAAAATATGTACTTCACCCCCTACCGTTAGGGTTCCATTAGAAAATATTTTTTTTTACCGAAAATGCCCCTCCGTCATTTCTCTGTTGCTTCGCCTCCATCCGTTTCGCCGCCTCGCCGTCGCGCCGCCTCGCCGTCCTCCACTGCCTCGCCCTCCCCACATCCCCTTCGCCCTCCTCCGCGGTGGGAATCGCGGCCAATGAAGAAGACGAAAATGGCGAAGGGCAAAATGGTCATTTTACACACCGTAACCTCTTGTGAACATTTTTCATTTTACAGGGGGTCAAAGTTTAGGTTTTTAAATGTCATGGGGGAAAAGCGAAAAAGCGGGTTATTTAAGGGGGTTTTCTGTAATTTAGCCTTTAATTTTTAAATAAATATAAATCATTAAATATGATGTGCGGCGTACGAAGTGTATGAATAAACACTCGGCGCAGGCAATAATAACTAGTCTCTCACGCTAGACTCGCGTAACGACTCGTGCGTGGTTTCCAACTACTTTTCCGTAAATACCCCTCCTGGTCCAACCGACACCACTATTACTCCGAAGCAGCCACATCCACCGTCCATTGGCCTCCCCAAACCGATCCCAACCGTCCGTACCGTGCTCCGTTCCCGCATAGAGACCACTATGCGGTCGCCGGGGCCTCTCGGGTGCCACGAATCTTCCCTCCAATATCCGTCTCTCTCTCTCTCTCTCTCTCTCTCTCTTTCTCTCACTCAAATGGGCAGAAGCAGGAGAAGCGTGCCTCGGAAGGCACCACTCAGCTGATCCTCCTCCTCTCCGAAACCCTAGATCTCCGATCCCAACGATCTCCTACCCTCAATCCCTCTCCATTAGGTGTGGTTCGAATCCCTAAGATCAATCGGGATCGGTGGAACGAATCTGTAGTTAATCGATTCTTACTCGTGCGATCGATCTGTAGATCCCAAACTCCACTCGCATTGCCCCTTGGATCGCGGTTTTCCGATCGGATCGGTGGATTCCCGGCCGGATCTAGGAGGGGATGAGCAGAGACTAGGGTTCCGGCGTGGCGGCGGCAATGGCGGCGGCGGCGGTCGGCGGAGGGGAGGTGCAGAGGGGGTGGGTGTTCGATGAGAGGGACGGGTTCATCTCGTGGCTGAGGGCGGAGTTCGCGGCGGCGAACGCCATGATCGATCTGCTGCTGCACCATCTCCGCGGCGTTGGGGAGCCCGGGGAGTACGACTACGTCGCGGCGTGCGTCCACCAGAGGCGCTGCAGCTGGACGCCGGTGCTCCACATGCAGCAGTACTTCCCCGTGGCGGACGTCGCGTTCGCGCTGCAGCAGGTCGGGTGGCGGCGGCAGCAGCAGCAGCCGCCGTCCATGGTGCCCCCGCCGCCTCCGCCCCCGCCGCCGCAGGCGCGGCATTTTGATGGGGCGAAGGAGAAGGATGGGAGGAGGGCAGGGTTTGGGCACCGGTACGGTAACCGGTTCGACGGGGCCAGAGAGAATCATGGAGCGGAGAAGGAGAAGAAGGGGGAGGATCGGAACACAAAGGGCGAAGCCCAGATCCCGGATGGGACTGATGGTGAGAATGGATTATTTGCCTCTTTTATAGTACTAGCTTGATGGTGCAGCCATCTGCTTTGGATTCTCTTTTAAATTATCAAACTCTTATTCGCATTGACTTAATTCAGATGCAACATTGGGGTCGGTAGGTTACCAAATCTGTTTGTGTTCACATTTTTAAGGTTATTTTCTGTAGAAAGTAGTAATTTGCTATTACCATCATGTTGTCCTTTTTGGCTTTAGTGAGTGAACGAATGCATGATGCACAAAATAATCCTGTTAATTTAAATAATGTGTCTCATATGCCAGAAATAAAATGATTAAATTTTACAGCTATAATAAAATTGATCATAGAGGTTGGATTGATTGATTTAACATTCTCCTTTTTTCTTCTTTCACATGACACCCAGGGGTTAATAATTTTTGCTCCAAGTCGAATTGTTTGCAAACTGAAGGAGAAAATCCTGTTGAAACTCATACTAGTAGGTCAGAACTAGCTGTTACAGGCGACAGCCAGACAATTACGGCAAGAAGTATGTTTTAACCGTTTCATTTAACATTTTCTTGATTATGTTGCTTTCAGGGTTACAGCTGTAATGTTTCTAGAAGTAAATATGGGAGTTTTGCTTCCGTGCCATTTCCTGCAATGTGCCGATCCCTACAGTGAAGCTTGATCTAAGCTATTTGAACCTCTTAGGTTTCAAATTTCGTGATTTTATGACATCATTTGCCTAGTATTCAAATACTCTCAAAATTAACATTCTTTAACGGCTAATATATAGTGAATTTGAGACCACTTGATCACTTAGCAAATGATATCCTAAAGTTGCGAAATTCGAAATTTAAGAAGTTCAAATAGCCTAGAGATCAAGTTTAATGTTGTGGATCATCAAATAGGATCCCTCATCAACGGAATCGATGTGGAAATAAATCCCATTTACTTCCAGAAGTATTCTAGCCTAATTATGCTTTCAGATCATTCTTTATTTTTTGCTGCATCTCTTGATATATGCCGTATTCGTATCAAGTTTAAAAAAAGGAAAGCAAGGAATTGTGTAGGTACAATTCTAGAAAGCAGACGAGATGGTGCCTAGCCTAGATTCCATGTGGTTTGCACTGCATATGGACTACATATGCATTATATGCCTTTATTTGCTAATGATCCATCTTTCTGATATGCAGATTGTACACCTTTCTTGACCCCGTATTGACTGCAAGTCTGCAAATCATATGTGTGGTCACTGTTCAATTACATAAGTAGCCTATATTAAAGAGTAATACCTAAAGATAAGCGAGGCGGAGAATTGTAGGGGATAGAGTAGTTGTGGCGAGTGTGATATCAATAAAATATCATATCTATCTTAAACCCTAAACCCTAAATTCTAAATCCATATTTAAAGGTATTATATATATTATTTTTATTGCTAAATCACATAGTACCTACATATGCGCGTTCATATACTTATGGTATTTGATGTCTTGGCTACCCGCAAAACTTAGGTATGTTTTAGAACTTTGATCGCTGGTCTGCATTTGCATTTTTGGGTTTTAATTCGTACGGACCTGAAATTTTTAATCGTTGATGATGAAAAAGAAGCTCAAAACACTGATCTATTAGGAAGTGTCTATATTTCCAAACTAACAAAACCTTTGTGTATTTTATCTTACTGGAACATCAATACTTAATAGCAGAGCTCATGATGTGGTGTTGGCAGTCACATATACTACTTAAAGTCTTGAAATCATCCTTTCTGTGATTTCTATTGCTGCTAAGAGCCTTCAAATTTGATGTGAAAGAGGAATGGAATTTCAGCAAAAGATAAATTTTCAGAGGTCCAACTTTTTTTTTGAGTGGATAAATTATAAATTCTGGGGCTGAAAGTAGTCATCAAACTTTTCTAATAGGACAAACTTTTGAAGATTCTTGGAGGTGGTCTCATCTGTAATCCTTATCCATACACGACCACCAATGTAATCCTATCCAACTTCAGCTTTATGAGATGACTACTCAAATTGGATGCTAATTGCTCCATCTGTTGATGATTTGATTTTTTTCTTAATATAAGATTATTTTGTTACTAATAGCTCTCTGTTAGTTCGACTGCTTCTTTAAGGCGTTATTAAATTTCTCTTGAAGTTGATTGCCTTTTTTTCCCCTCCCTTTGAGAATTGTAAATCTGTTATCTTGTTGCTCTGTATATCTTTTATGTTGCAAGTCCCTACTGATATTGTTGATAATGTCAATGTCTTGATACGTTTAGTTATAAAATTCTTGCATCTGTTAAATCTCTGTCCCTTTGTTTTTGAATCTTGGATAGAACTATAATTATTTTAGCTGGAGTCCCTTTCCTTGCAATACCTGCATATTCTTTTTGTAATCTTTATACTGTACTCTCCGATCTTGCCACAATTTGGAATCATCTCTAATGAGCTCATTTTTCTTTCCTATTCGTAATGTTATTCAGCTTTCACCTTTTTTCTTATTTCTTACCCCTCATACATTCTCCTTTTCTTCTCTATCCTGCCTTTTTAAACAACATGAATTGCAATTTTTGGTTGTAAATTGTGCAAACTGTTAGTCCATTCGTGCACAGTGCTTATTTACCTTCTTTGGCGTGTACCAACTTCTTGTCAGATCCTGCAGGAGCAAGCGAAAGATATTTCCCACTTTGTCTTGATCTGCACAGGATGTTTCTCCACTGATTTCTCTTGTTCGTTAAATCTGGATTTTGGCAGTAGCTACTAAGAAACCTTATTGTACACTATGTTGTCAAGATTCTCTGTTTACGAAATTGTAATTTCACAACAGTTTGTTATATTTGACGGTAATGGGCATGATCTTTATTATAAATGGATAATGCTCACAGTGCCATAGCCATGGGCGCCTGATTTCAATTGTCAATTTCTTTATGGAAGTTTGAAAAGGATTTTCATATTTCTGAGACAATGCAAAAGGGCGCTTCATCAAATAATTCTTTAATTAATTATGTATTAAAACTTTCTATGCTACAGCTCTACAATCTTTCTTCCTCTATTGTTGAAGAAAAGTGAATCATAAATCATGATGATCATCATCATCATGATCCATGTTTCTTTTAATTAATGCCTCTTTCATCTGGGGCATGATAATGTCACATGAAAACTACTGCTGCAGGATAAAAAAGAACTAGTTGTATTTTAATAATATTTGTTACCACCAACTATTACTACAGTAATTTTAAGGCATCAATAAATAATGACGGGGTTGCAATTGGTGGTTCAGCCGATGCTGTTGGCATGATCATTTATCAAATAATTGTTCAACAATCAATCACCCTTTTTTTTTTCTCTTTTTACTTTGTTACTCTTTCTCTTTAACCTGGTGGTAGATCATCTGCTTCCACATATGTTTGTTTAACTTTGTTGATAAGTTTGAACTATCTTTTGCAGTTAGTGATCCATGTTTTACCATTTTGATATTTGTTTCTTTCTCACCGTGGTGGGCCTGGAGGCTAAAGTTAATTCTAGATAGTGTCAATTTAAAGTTTGTCAGCCTCCATTTAAGCGATAACAGCTTTGATTACTAAATTCCTTAACTTGCAAAAGTTCCTTGTGATCTTTATTTCAGAAAGGTGAAAACGTACAGACAACACTTGAACGATGCTGTACCTTGAAAAGGGTATCTGGACTAGTGGACTTTAACTTTCATTTATGGTGTTCCCTCCTCTCCATCAGGTGCTGTCAAAATTTGACAGGTTTTAATAAAAATCTATAGGGTATTCCATGAAGTAATACAATATTCTATTAAAACAGTTAGAACACCATTGACTTCTGATGGAGAGGTGGTAAAATAATAATAAAAAGTTGCCTGCTGAAATCAAAACTTTTAATGTTCAGGTTACCCATTTCAAAAGGGTAAATTGCACTGTTGCCTCCTGAACTTTTGGCGGAGTTTCACTTTACCCCCCAAATTCTTAAAACGGTCATTTACCCCCCTATACTTTAATATTGCATCTTGTTGCCCCTTCCGTCAGTTAAAGTTAACGGAGCTGAACGGGAGTTAACGGAAGGGTTAGGTTTTGGCGGAAAACTACCGCCTAAACAGTCCCTTGTTCCAACTAACTCACTTTTATTCCTTAAAAACTTTTTTTTCTCTATTTCTATGCCCTCCAACTCTTCTTCTCATAGTTTTTGCATCCCAAAAACCGCCAAAACCTAACCCTTCCGTCAACTCCCGTTCAGCTCTGTTAACTTTAACTGATGGAAGGGGCAACAAGATGCAATATTAAAGTATAGGGGGGTAAATGACCGTTTTAAGAGTTTGGGGGGTAAAGTGAAACTCCGCCAAAAGTTCAGGGGGCAACAGTGCAATTTACCCCATTTCAAAATGCAGTATAGTTTGGATAATATCCATTCGTCTTTTACCTTCAGAAATTCATTTACTAATCCAATCGTCACAAATTTCTTTATAGTTCATAGGCTTATTCTCCTTTCAAAGAAAAGGCTGATAAACAGAGCTTATTTTGGTTTAATAATGTAGATGGAAGTAAATAACATCGGTTGTTTTAAATGCACAATTGCTCTTATAACCATCGTCATTCTGATCTGGTGGTTATTAAGGTAATACAATCTACTTTCATTTTGTTCTAGTTTAGCTTATCAGCCTGCTGATCAAGTACATTGATGATTGGGTTAAAATTCCTCGAAAATCACTTTTTCATGTGATGCTCAGACTCTTTTATATAAACGTCAAGCAGTATGATCATGTAATCAGTTATTCTTTACTCCTGTCTATCAAAATTCTGATTTCTTATATGTAACTTTCTGTCTTTTCAGTGTCATATTATATGCTGATAGTGTTGATCATTTGGAAATCACATATATTCTTACCTTTCTCGTCAATATTTTTCAAAAGAGAATGTGTTAGTTGATGTACTCACTTATTGTTCCCTTTAATATCTTTCAGAGGCTAGCAGTGATTCTGTTCCCCAAGATAGTGGCTATATAATGCCAGATCAAGATGGAAATGGGAAGCTAACCCTAACTCCAAAAGATTTTGTCACTAATGAGTTAATTGATGGAAAAATGGTAAGTTCTTGTACAACGTTCTTGGAATTTAGATCAAACCTTGTGCCTCATATTTGGCCTTTCAATATGAGAAAACATGACCTTGTTCATGCCGACAATTAGATAAGAATCTCTCGTTGTAGGTAAATGTTGTTGAAGGGCTTAAGATTTATGAGGACTCGGTGGATATTACTGAAATAAACCAGCTACTCCTGTGGGCAAATGAAATGAGAGCTTCTGGGCGTCGTGGAGAACTTCACGGTAAGCTCTTTGCTTAGCCTCTTTGCTCTTGCTATAGTAAATTTAGAAGGGTAAATTACACCATTAATCACTTGTTTTCTAGCGATGTCTAATTTGAATCATCTATGTTTAATTTGTCGCAATTGAGTCACTGAACTTGAATTTTCGTTTCCATTGGGTTACCCTGACAAAGTTTCTAGAGGGATGATTTAGAAGTAGATTTAGCTGCCATTTCATCTCCAAGAGATGACTTGGCGAGAATGTGGTAACTGATTTATCTGCCATGCCATCTCAATTCTATTTAATTCAACTACCAATCTACCATGTCACCTTTAAGAAATGACGTGGCCGCTTTATCACATGGACATCATCTCTAGTAGATGATATGACAATTAAATCATCTGCCACATTCCATCAATTAGGGAAACTGTGAATTATTTAGGGTTTCTTTCCAGGTAAGTGCCAAGCCGGATTGATTGTTGAGCTCAGTTGCCTAAAAGCAACCCTAAAGTCAGTTTGATAGAGTCACCCAAATGAACTAATGTATAACACTCGACTTGACTTGTGAAGGTAAGCAAACAAACCCGATAAATCACTCTGATAGATTGACCCACTTGAAACAAATATTGCAGTTTAGTGCCTAAATTGCAACAAATTGGCATTACGGTGACCTTTGGGAGACATTGTGGTAAGTTCAGAGGCCAATAGTGTTATTTACCTAAAACGTAAGTCATCAACTCCAATGCTATTTAGGCTCTTAAAACAATCTGGTCTTTGAATCTGCTTATCCTCGGGGTTTTTGATGATACAAGAAATTCTTTTCCTTGTAATTCTTTAGGCGAAGAAATGTAATGCTTTATTTGAAAAGGCCAAACTAATTAATTGTTTATGATTCAAACAAATGCTTCTTTGGAAATTAGGAAACAAGCTAGTAGAAATGAAATGAGTCCCTTGTTTTTAATAGTTGGTTTGATTAAATCTTTTCTCCAAGTTCAACTCATACCACTAATTCCTGTCTGGTTGGGAAACACTTAACTATGATACAGCAAGCAGATACAAGATCTTCACAATTTTAATACATAATATAGGAGCAGGGCTGTTGTGCTCTTAAGAGCACGAAGGCCTCCGTGCTCCTAAGTTATTTTTGAACTTCCGAATCGACGATCGGCTCCGTTAGATTTGATTTAGCGTATTTGAAGTATTGCAAAAATAAATTTTGTGATTTTTTGATATCATTTATCTAACGATCAAAAGGGTTGAAAATTCATAATTTTTAATGGTTGATACTTGATGTTTTCAAGTTTAACGGTATAGAAGCATCCAAATCAATTGAAATTTTGCTAGAAAATTTTTTATACTATCTACAGCAAGATCAATATCTCTGATCGAAAATTCTAGTACTATATCACCATTTTTTGTAAGATTTTTATTTTCAGCCATTGATTTTGAACCCTTTTGATCGTTAGGTAAATGATATCGAAAAACAATAAAATTTATTTTCTAGATATTTCAAGTACGTAGATCAAGTTTAACAGAGTTGATCGCCAATTCGAAAGTTTAATCATCGAAAACGGTTTAAAAGCATGGAGGCCTCTGTGCTCCTAAGATAGTGTTTGGTTGGGGGTTAAAGGAGGGGTTCTGGTAACCCCAAACACTTTTTTGGGATGGGATTTGTTAATCCCACCCCTTAATAAAACACTATTTTTTGGGGTGAGGTTTGTTAACCCCACCCCAACTGGGCACTATTTGGGGTGGGATTAACAAACCCCACCCCAAAAAATAGTGTTTGGGGTTAAAGGGGGGCCCCTCCCCCCTATGGAATTGGGGTGGGATTAAAGTTAATCCTATTCCAATTCAATTTTTTAATTTAAATTTTTAATTTAAATTTAAATTTTAATTTAATTTTTTAATTTTTTAAATTTAAAAGTTTGTAAGCTTAAAATTGAGACATATAATTTTAAATTATTAATTTTAAATTTTAAATTATTATTTTTAATTTTTTAAATTAAAATTTTAATATTTGATATTTTTAAATTTAAATTTAATCATAAATTTAAAATTTAGAACTTTAAACTTTTGAATTTGAGATTTAAAATTTGATTTTTATTTTGAATTTTTTAATTTTTAAAGTTATATATTTAAATTTAAAATTTTAATTATAAAATTTAAATATTTAAATTCAAATATAAAGTCATTTTTTATTTATAACTATTCACTATTCTTCTTATTCCATCTTATCTATCCAAACGCTATTTTTCTTAACCTCAGGAATAACTCAATTATCATCCAAACGTAAAATTGATCTATTCTAGGTTTAACCCTGAACTTAACCCTATTCTTGGAATAACTAGTTTTTACTTAACCCCGAACCAAACAAGAGGATAGCAGCCCTGCTCTAGAATATAGATATTAAAAAGTTGAGTAAATATTTACTTTTTTGCTTCTTTAATTGCTACTTTAAAATGAACACGGAATGTGATGACAAGCAGGGAACACACTTGTTATAGCAAAAAGACCGATGAAGGGGCACGGAAGGGAAATGATTCAGTTAGGCATTCCTATTACCGAGGGACCCCCTGAAGATGAAATTACAGCTGATAATTCAACAGGTAAGTCCAAGCCTCTTATATCAGGGTTCAACTATCATCGTAGACCTTGCAATGACAGTCTATGTGGACCATGAAAACAAAAATTTCAGAGAGGAAGGTGGCGCCTATTCCTAGCTTAGTGCAGGATGTATTTGATCACTTGGCTCGCCAGCAAGTGTTGCATTTTAAGCCTGATTATTGTATCATTGACTTCTTTAATGAGGTAACTTATTCAAAAGTTGGCATTGATGATTGAGAAAATTGGATTAATGAGCCTGACTTTGGGTACTTACATTCTTCAGGGGGATCATTCTCAGCCTCATATATGGCCACCTTGGTATGGTAGGCCAGTTTGTACCTTATGTTTGACTGACTGTGACATGTTCTTTGGCCGAGCAATAGCAGGAGACCACCGTGGGGACTATAGAGGTGCTCACAAGATGTCTCTTCAAATGGGGTATGCTTCGTTTCCTTACTGTGTGCATTTGCTTTTTGATTTTTCATGTAGACATTTTCTTGTACTTATGCTTCCTATAGTCTCGTGATTTCTGATCATGCTTCCGGTGGTCATTAGTGGATTACTTTTTTCTTTTTCTTTTTTTTCATCGTTAACGAGTTCCTGAAGTTTGAACCAGAGTTTGGTCTCGTCCATAGTGTTTCAATTGTAACAATTCCGTTCCTACTAAAGTTCGATTTGATATCATCCTCAAAGTTCCATGTTCAGCTTATATAGCGGCTGAATTTTGATGCCGGCTTTAATTTTGTTCTCGGATTTTCAAACTTACAAAGCACAGTCCAAGTACGGTGCTGACATGAAACCCCTTTTCTTGATGATGTATTGAAAGATGGACTTTATTGTTATGCAAAACAAACTTCAGGGACTAAATTGTCGCAGTTAAGACTATGAGGGCAAACTAAATAGCAAGGTTACATTTTAGAGACTATAGTTTTAATTATCCTTCTACTTTTTCACTAGGGCTTCTAATGTCCTTATTTCCTTGTCTCTCCATTTCCAGGGCTCTTCTTATATTGCAGGGTAAAAGTGCAGATCTTGTCAAGCGCGCCATCCCCTCCGTACGCAAGCAGCGCGTATTACTAACCTTTGGAAAGTCCCAACCGAAGAAACCCATCCTGCCTCTTGAAGGCTCATACTTCGCTTCGACCACGGCACCTCCGCCTTCACCTTGGGGTGGAATAT
This sequence comes from Aechmea fasciata, assembly GCA_025177825.1. Classification (NCBI taxonomy): domain Eukaryota; kingdom Viridiplantae; phylum Streptophyta; class Magnoliopsida; order Poales; family Bromeliaceae; genus Aechmea; species Aechmea fasciata. The sequence continues at coordinate 10,384,457 of CM045939.1, forward strand.
CATCACCGGTTAGGCCATCCAACCTTCCCCGCCCTAAGCACTTCGGAGCCCTCCCATCAACCGGTGTCCTTCCAGCTCCATCTGTCCGGCCTCCACACGTGCTCCCTGCCAATGGAATCCAGCCACTCTTTGTTGGCCCGTCCCCTGCCCCTCCTGCGACTGTGGCATATCCAGCACCGCCGCCCTCGCCTGGATGGGTTTCAGTGGCCCCTCCCCCGAGGCACTCGGCGCCTCGGCTCCCTATTCCCGGCACCGGGGTCTTTCTGCCGCCTCCTGGGTCTAGTCCGCCGGCCCAAGCTCAGCCGACCCCAGTCTCTCCACTGTCTGTTGACCCCAACTCATCTCTAGAGCCAACTACTGCTTTGCCCATCGGTAACAGCTCTCCACAAACTTCTCCGGAAAATGGTATCGCTGAGACGGAAAATGACAAAACGGGTTGTAATGGGAGCTCGAACTCCGCTGCTGCCAGGAAGTTAGGAAACAAACCATCTGCTACCAGTCCATCGAAATAGGTCAAATATATGCATACAAAGCAAGCGAGAGAGGCATTCTTTCAAGATATTGTTGCGAGAACAGAGATACGTGGCAAATGTAAAGCACAGCAGAGATTTACATTTAATTTTGGTGCTTCCCGCGATGTGTCATTCAGAACTGGAACAGTCTTAAATTTTGTAGCTCGCTCACTTTAGCCATCCGAATTTTCTTCTTAATTAATAGTTCCACTTCTTTTCTTTTCTTTCTTTTTTCTTTTGTTTTCTTTTCTTTTGATGTATTTGAACATGAGATATTTATTTGATGCCATATTGGGAACGTGCGAGCATACTCGGGATTTTAGTGGTTTTTCGGTGATTCAATCACTGAGCAACATGGTTGGGGGCTTTTGGTTTACCCGTTTCACAAATCTTCTACTGTATTTATTATTCAAGATGCTCTGAAACATTGCTGTACTACCTAAATTAGGAAGATGTACGAAGATCCGGTAACGTTGTAGAATCTCTGAGTAGGTATATTACAATGCGGTGGGTGAGTAGGTTTTGTTATTTTCATTCATGATGGAGATAAGCTTTCTATTAATAAGAATACTCCCCCCCCCCTCCCCCTCTGCGTAGCTACCGTTCACTCCCCTTCATCTCTTCTTCTTGCCCCGAAAAACTCATCCTCCCTCCTCGTTGCCGTTGGTCGTAAGGGCTTCACCTGGCGATTTTCTTCATCCTCCTCGCTTCGTCTGAACCCACAGCATTTGGATCTAGCAAATTTGGGTCGCTTCGTCTGAACCCACAGCATTTGGATCTAGCAAATTTGGGTAGATTTGTGCTGGCCTTTACCTGCGAGGTTTTCTCGTGTGATTTGCGGGGTTTCCTCTTGGTCTCGGTTACGGGTTTTTCATCCATTTTCGTCGCCGTCAGGGAAGCTTCGTGCTGCCCCCTTTTTTGGTCTTCGGCCGAGCCTTCACCCGCACTATGAGTTCCCACTCCTTGCACAGGCCGAACCCTATTTTGGGGGTTTCTCTTGGTCTCACCTGTTCTTATTCGTGCCATCTCCATGATCGCTGGGGACGCTTTGTGCGGCCACTCGTTGACATTCATCTCGGTTCTTTTGCTGGTTAGTTTTCCTGTGCTACATTGGCCGAGATTGCTCGAGGTTGCTCTGTGCTTCTTCCAGCGTCGCCATTTGTATGCCGTCACCATGTTTACCGACCCATTTTTGTAGTGTTCCGGAGGTTTAGATAGGATTGGCTACAGTATTAGTGACCGGTCGACACATCTGGAGAGTGTCGGACTGAGTCGGAGTCATTTCTGCACGAAATGGATAAAGAAATGGACTCGGCCCACTCAAATAAGCAAAACTAGAGTTTTGCTAGTTTGGGGCGCCCAAAATAGGTTTAGGACGCCCAGATCTTGAGTGATGTTTTGTATTAGATGCTGCAGCCATTTCGGACCCTGTTTAGGGCGCCCGAAAATTGGATCCGAAAATTCACATCGTGAATATCCATTGTGTTGACACGTGGGTGTGGTAGATGAGATCCGCCGTAACCGGATAGTGGTATAGCATATCGTCGGACGGAGGAACCGTTTGTGCAGGTTGGAAGTTATGGGCGACCAGAACAGGGTTTAGGGCACCCAGATCTTGATTTTTCTACAGTAGTGCAGGTTAGTATTTATTGTTCTTGAGACTTATTCTACCCTTTCTCCACCCTATAAAGAGCGGGAGCTCGACCCCTGTTAATCTTTTTCTCCTCTCCTCCACAGTGAAGCCTACAATTGCATTCCAACCCCTCTAAACCCTCTAAATTACCCAATTTCTCATTGAGGATTGTTGTTTTAGCAGAATTCCAGCAGTGACCTTCGGCGTTTTGGCTCGTACGTGTGCCACGTAGGAAGCTCTGTTTGTCACGAAATTTGGTTTGTTGGATTCTGAATTTCAAGAGGAATTCATGGAGCTCATTTTGACAGAATTTGGTTGAGGTTAGCTTGGTCAATTTGGCATTTCACTGTGCTGCTGGTGTTTTTGGACTGAATCTGTGAATTTGTGGGTTTTCTTGGTGCAATCTTTGGAGGAAGCTTGGTTTTGGACCAGAGTGTCACGCCCCGCTACCCGCCTATTTGGTCGGGTTCGGGCCACGTCAACAGACGCCGAACGGACAGGGCCTCCCCTGCCCGCCCAAGGCTCCAACAACAAGTACAATTTAACAAATCAAAGAGAATTTGTAATTATACAAGGCTTACACGAAGGTAAGCAACAACACAGCGGAAGAGTCAGCACTAAGCTAGAATATAAACCATACATGAACTTGATTACATTTGAACCAAATACAAGTAAACTAATCTATTACATTCTTTAAGCATTCGATACATCATTTCTTTTACATTTGTCATCTCCCAAAATTTACTTGAATGTTTACAACTTTAAACTTCTATAGTTCAACAAAATAAAGTTGATACAAGTATAACAAAAAGGAATGACTAATGCAATACTCCGGTGGCCACTAGCTATGGCGCTAACCCCTTGCCCAGGTCCTCCGCTGCCCCGCTCGTGCTAGGACCTGTGAGGTTAGTGGTGTGAGAACTACAACGAAGTTCCCAGTGGGCTCGGCAACCGACCCCGCCGACTTACCCACTAGGTCTATCCAGGCATAAGTATTTCAATGGAAAAGAAATAGTAACCAAACTATATATGCTAATACTATGCCTGCAAGAAAGAGTCAGATAGATAGATAATCGAATTTAATATGTTTGCATGCATGCTCTTTACCATACTTTACTTTACTTTACTTGGCTCATTACCCAATCTTGCCGGTTAACATAGTTAACCCCAACAAACTCAAGACCCAAAATCCCTCACTGAACGGGGAGGCTCTAAGCCTACAAGACCCGAGGGACCGTCCGTCGGGGCACGATCCCCTAGGTGAGTTTCGGAACTCACCGCTTGAGGAGGAGCGACCTCCCTCAAGCCAAGACTTGTCAAGAGTATCGATCTAATCCTCATATTGAGGATTCATAGCCACTAGTCACCATGCCATTGTCAATGATAGGTTTTCTACCTAATCATGTATATCATTCTTGCCATAATGCCACTAAGTTAAACTATGTTTAACTAAGGTTGTCTCAATGCCAATCTTGTCTCTATGTTCAATATCACCTTTGTTGACTAAGATCAAATCCATTCTATATTCACACAAGTAGGGTTCTAATTCTCATGCCTCTATGGTTCCATTACAATCTCTAAGTTCATTTTCATACTAGAACAATAATTGAAGTTCAACCATAGCATAATTAACCTCTACCCTATCATGCATGAATATACTATACATATAACATGCTCAAAAAGGTGAAATAGACATAGAAGGGAATTCGATGATTCCGGCATGCACCCCCCACCTTAAAATAATTTTGTGAGGATGCCCAAGAAGTTTCACGACCTACCGAGGTCTAGGTAAAAACCTGCAGTTTAAAAGTGAACCTAATCAGGCCATTTTACATAGTAGCCCCTACATCGGATTTTCGTTTAATTAAACGAAGTTGTCCCACGCGTCGGGAATACCCCCAATTAGGTTTCTACAAGGTCAATTTGACCCAAGAACCCTTATGTTTAAAAGCCCCAAATTTGGGTGCTCCAACAATGCCCTATGTCAAACCTAGGGTTTTGATCTCATTCACAAGCAAAACATAGCTTTAGATCAACCTAGAAGCCCTCTAAAATCATCATTGACCCATTAGAACCATCTATTTGGGGTTTACAACAAACCCTAAGAAATCACCATGAGAGCACATGAGCTCAAATGGAGTTTCATGGTGTTCTTAGCCATACAAGTCCTCTAGTACTAGCAACAAGCTAGAAAACTCCAAAACTTAGGAGAAAACCTAAACCCTAGAGTTAAACTTGTAGAAACTCACCTCTTGTGCCAAGCTCTACTAAGGTCCTTCCTTGTTGGAGAGCTCCAAGCCCACCAAGAGCTCCAAACCCACCTTCTTCTTCCTTTCCTCCAAGATCTCCAAGCTCTAGAGATGAAGTTCTAGAGAGAGAAAGGGAACAAAAGAAAGAAAATGAGAGGGGGTGAGTGTGCTGTGAATAGAGGGGTGTGGGAAGGCTTATTGTGTTGTAACAATAGCCAAAAAGCCCCTCAACTTTTTTTTATTTCGAGCTCACAACCGTCGGACCATCCCATACCTAGATGGGAAATCACACGGTATGGGTGCATAGCAAGGTGAACCCGAGAGCAACTTCCCTCGGTTTCGCAGCATCTATACCGGTATGGGGGCGACCTGTACCGGTATGGGCCAAAAAAAATATCAAACCCGAGAGCTCTCCCCTTCTCGGGTGTGATGGCTATACCGGTACAGACACCCGGGCTGTACCGGTATGGGCCATAAAACTGTCAAACCCGAGAGCTCTCCTCCTCTCGGGTGTGATGGCTATACGATGCACACCGTGCACGTACGACGGTGTGCTCCAAACTTGTGTTTTCGCGCTGTTTCGACTCTACTTCGCGCCGAACAACGCCAAAACCCTTTTGACTCTTTTAGATTATCTTCTAACCTTTCCAAGAAGTTTGGAATGGCAATTGGAACATGTCCAACTATTTTATTTTCGTACTTTAGTCAATTTGGCCAAAGTCCGATCTTATTATCGAATTTTCGATATGCTACACAGAGGGTGATACTCCATCATAGTTCACAGGATTTGAGACCTTTTTTCACCTGATTTGAAGATTGGAAGGTGAAGTTGACATTGTGATTGCGGTGAATTTAAGCTTAAATGTTGAAATTGTGTGTAGTAATAGAATTTTTGGTGTTTTAATGTTTAGATCATTCGAGTAGCATAATTGCTGGTTGTGAGTGATTTTGGCTGAGGCTTCCAGCAATTTCGTGACCTCCTCGTTGCCGTAGAATTGCACTTGAGGTGGGTTAATTATCGGATTCTACTCCTAAGTATAGGCATAGTCGACATGTATTGCGGAATTGTTTATCCTATTAATTAGCTCAAATTCATAGATTTGCATGCTTATTGAAATCTGAATTTGGGATTTAAAATGTTAGTTAAATATACATGTTGGACTTGTATTTGACTTAGGAGAAAACTCACGATTCTACACCGTCATATGTTTAAACTACCAGATTTAGCTCTAGGAGCCATAGTTTAATTGTATTGCCGCAGTTTGTGGGCGGTGGATACTCAGGATCGTGTAGAATGCATTTACGCTTGTGCTGAGATGCCGAACTTATTTTTACAGCAGTGTTTAGGCTGTTCCGGACTATCGCCGTTGTGGTTGACGGTGGACCCTATTGGCTGTTTTTGCAGTAGATTGTGCTGAGGGCATGTGAGTTTTGGTGGTTAGACTAGTGTGGCCCTATTCACTTTGATTATAGTCTGTGAGAGCCTGATTGAACTTCACAGAGACATTTGTAAACTCGGTTGGGTCGCGCCCACGAATGCCATTCCGGAATGAGGTTTTAGTGCGATGAGGTCCCAGTTTCTGTTGGGACAGTTCTTGTGCTGGCTACCCCAGTGGGTGGTGTACAGCGTAGTTGGATACAGAAAGGGTGGGCCCGTTTGGGCAGCCCGTGTGAGGTTCAATCAGTGGTAGTTAGTGACGCCTTTCTCGACCTTTAGTGAGGTTGTGACATGAGGGGAGTTACAGTTGTCCTATCGAATCTTTTTACCTTGACCGGCTACTCTTGAGCTACGGTGTAGTCTAGTTAGGCGAGACGGGTGTATTTACAGTCTCTAGAGAGTTTTCTCTACCGGCTACTCTTGAGCTATGGTGTAGTCTAATTAGACGGGACAGGTGTATTCAGTCCCTAGAGAGTTTTCTCCACCGGCTACTCATAGGGTAGGATACAGGTTCGCTTCGACAGGCGGGACGGGTGTTTTTACGCTCCCTAGTGAGATTGGGTCAGAGATTGCTTTAGTTCTACAGATAGTTAGTGTTGGATCATGATAGTATAGTGGCATATAACTATAGTTGTTTCCAGTTCCTTTACTATCAGTTGGGCATATATACTTTCTGTAGACTTGGTGGGTGAGCCGATGAGATTGAGGGCGGTACCCACTGAGGATTACTTATTTTGCAGTAGTTCTCATGCCCAATTGTTACCTCTCTTTTTGCAGAGTCTTCTTCTTCGGCTGCTGCTGTCGCGGATATCGATCGTGGAAAGAGAGTCGCGAGCTAGATCCCTTTCCATTTTGCTGCTGACTTAGAGATATACCAGTTACATGAAGTTGTAGTTTTTGATTCTTGTACATACTGATGTTAGATCCTCGCTGGAGCGAGTGTTTTTGTACCAGGATGCTATGTATGTATAGTGAACCAGTTTTATTTATTTATTGTTCTTTCTAGCAGCTCTATACTATTGGTTGTAGTGTTGTATAATTTCAGATACAGGTATAGTTATCGCTTCATATACAGAAAAAATTTCTATGTATACGGCAAGTCTGTTGGCGTGCCCGGAAAAACGAGTAATCCGGGGTGTGACACATTTGGCGACGCTTGGCCGAGCAACGATAACTCAGCTAGCTACGCTTTAAAACGTCGACAAAGTGATTAAAAAGCGTCGCTAACTTAGCTAGATTTCATGTGAGGGATATTTTGGTCTTTTTATCTCTGTAACAATCTACTATCTTTCTTATTCAACTTACTCCAACCAAATACTATTTTGCTTAGACTAAACTCAATTCTCAACCAAACACAAAATTACTCTAATAACTGGACTTTAAGTATTTTGGGCCAGTGTTTGGACCCAACGAGTTATTGTTGCTAGTGGGTCGGATCGTTATACCCTCATCTTATACTTTTCCTTGGAATAAATAGATTTTACTTAACCCTGAACCAAATGGAGCCACGTGTTTAGTTAGTATACTTCATGTAATTTTCGCAGCTATAAATTTACTAAATAAAATAATTAGCTCAAATTTTGAAATAAAAGTATCGTTTACTAACTCAAATCAAATAAATAGAAAGGATTGGATAGTAAAATTAAAATCTTGCAAGGTTCGACAACCAAGTTAAAATGATCTTATAATTTCAATAAGTTTTGTATATTTTTACTAGAGAATTTTTTGAACTACTAAATGCGAATGTGAAATTTTAAAATTTAAAATTTGATATTTAAATTTTAAAATTTTAAATTTGATATATAAATTTAAAATTTAAAATTAACTTTTTACATTTTTTTAAATTTTTACTTTTTAAAATTTGAATTTAAAATGAAGTTAATAAAATAAAAAAAGTTAAATTTACATTTTAAATTTAAAAATTTAAATTTTAAATTTTAAATTTTAAATTTTAAATTTTAAATTTTAAATTCAAAATTTTAAAATTTAAAAATTTGAAATTTTGAATTTTGAAAAATTTGAAATTGAAATTTAAAAAATTTAAATTCAACATATAAAAAATTGAAATTCCAAATTTTAAAATTTAAAATCTAAATTTTAAACATGAAATTGAAAATGAAACTTCAAATGTAAAATTTGAAATTTGAAATTCAAACGTTAAAAATATAAAAATTAGAAATTAGAAATTAAACTTTAAAATTTAGAATTTAGAATTAATTAATTTATAATTTGAAATTTTAAAATTTTATTCAAAATTCTAAATTTTAAATTTAAAAATTTAAAAAATAAAATTAACATTTTAATTTCGAAATTTATAAATTTTAGTTTTTAATTTTTAAATCTTATATTATTAATTTTAAATTTTTAAAAATTTAAAATTAATATGTAAAATTTAAACTTTGAATATAATTTTAATTTAAAATTTGAATCCAAGACATAAATTTAATTTAACATTTAATCCTAAAATTAGTATTAGATGTTATAGGTAGCAGATTTAGCAGTTTGTGATTTTGGAACTCTAAATTAGAAACAGGCTCTAAAAATTGGAATAAGCATTTGAAAAATAAGTTAACATTCTAAAATCATCTTCGAGAGACGAGAACCAAGACCAACACGCCCACTATTATGTCTTTAGGGGTTACTTACTAGTATCATTTAAAAAAAAAAAAAACTAACACACTATTTGCTTCCTTATTGCTTTTTAAATAACCTTAGTTGAAAATAGAGAAACGTCAAAAGTAGACTATATCTATTATGAGTATTGGAGTCGTACTACTCATAAGTTGTTTTCGATGATGGAGCTTCCGAATCGACGATCCACTCCGTTAAATATGATCTAGAGTATTTAAAACTTCTAGAAAATAAATTTCGTAATTTTTCAAAATCATAATAAAGTCCATCAAATGGGCATAAAATGAACGGCCGAAATCGAACGACGTCCTAAAAATAGATGATCGGATCCTTCAATTTAAGATCGGAGTTATTGATCTTTATCTAGGTATTGAATAGAATTTTCTATCAAAAATTCAATCTATTTTAATTCTTTTACACCGTTAAACTACCAAGTATCCCATATCGGTCGTTAAAAATTGTCAATTTTGTGAGCTTTTGATCGTATGGTAAATGATTTCGAAAAATTACGAAATTTATTTTCTACAAGTTTTAAATACTCTAGATCATATTTAACGGAGTGGATCGTCGATTCGGAAGCTCGATCATCGAAAACAACTTATGAGTAGTAGGGCTCTACTACTCATAATAGTATAGTAGCCCTACTCAAACGTCAAATACCTCGTGTGGTTTCGTACTTTTCCATTTTAGTACTCAATAGTAAGAATTTAAGTGCCGTGGCACGGGGTCGTGCCGGAAACTTGCCGGCACGGTGCGTGCCGAGATGTGCCGATGCGTTTACCAAAAATTCTTGTGTGCCGACACATAATAGCATGAAATATTTATATTCTTTAGCAATAAAATATTTTAACTATTTATTATGTCTTTTTATCACATTTTTTGAACTTTATTGAGAAAATTACTTACTAATTTAAAGAATAGAAGGTTTTGAATTATGCCATCGGCACGGGGTCTGTATCGTGCTGGTATCTTGTCGGCACGGTGGATATGGCCCATGCCGACGGGCACTTAAAACCTTGCTCTATAGTTTAAAATGTATTAAATTAGTACTATATGGTTTCACACTTTCTCACTTTAATATTTTGTGATTTAAAATGTATAAGTTAGTACTTTAATTTAAAAATAAAGTTAGTTAAAAATATAAGGCTTTTTTGCATAAAAAATCCACTTATTCTGGACTTTTGCAAAATCAGGCCATCTTTTTTGTTTTTGCAGATTCGGTCCGTTTTTCCAGCAAATTGACCAAAATGCCCTTGTACCTTTTTCTCTCTCCTTTTTTTTTTGTCGTTCTTTTTGCCTTTCTCTTTCCAGAGGCGGAGGCGGACACCCCCTCGCCCGCTCCGGCGAGGTCGCCGGCAACGAGCCCGCCTCCATTGCCTCGGCCCGAACTCCTTTTTTTTCTCTCATTTTTTTTTTCCTTTACGAATAAAGCAAAAGAGGAGGAGGAGGACAGAGGCGGAGGAGAAACGGCGTGCCTCGCCGCTCCTCACGCCTTGTCCTCGCTGCACTCGCCTCTTCGCCTCCGACTTCGCGAGGCCGCGCCGTGATTCTTTTTTTTTTTTTTTTTTATCCGATTCTCCTCCACCGCCTAGCCTCCGCGCCACCGCCGTCGCCGGCGAGGAAGAGCAAGTGATTTTCGGGGACAAAAAGCACACCGACGAGGAGAAAACTCAAACGAAGTGTTGCCGATAGAGCGGGGAGAGATCGTAACCAAACAAATTATAAAAAAAAATATTTATAAAAAATCAAGAAGAAGAAGAAGAAGAAGAAGAAAAAGAGGAAAAAAAAACTACTCGAAGAAGAAGAAGAAGAAGAGAGAAACGAGAAAAATAAAGAAATATCGTAACGGTGTAAAAAAAATAAAAGAAATAGTGTAATGGTGTAAAACAAAGAAAGAAAAAGAAGAGGAAGAGAAGAAAAATTATGCAATTTTGGGCGAAATTGTGCAAAATTGGATAAAATAGTGCAAAATTGTGCAATTTCCACCAAAACTGGCCATATTTTTCTCCCAATTTTGCGTCATTAGCCCAATTTTGCACTATTTTATCTAATTTTGCACCATTTCACCCAAAATTGTATAATTTTTCTTCTCTTCCTTTTCATTCTCTTTCTTTTTTTTACACCATTACACTATTTCTTTAATTTTGTTTACACCGTTACACTCTTTTTTCTTTCTTTTCTTCTTCTTCTTCTTTTGAGATTTTTTTTTTCCTCTTTTTCTTCTTCTTCTTCTATTTAAAACAAAGAAGAAGAAGAAGAAGAAGCGGCGACGGCGTCGCCAGGGAGGACGTCTGGTCTTGACGACGAGGGGCGCGATTGCGGAGGTTGAGGTCGAGCTGGCCGGAGACGGCGTCGAGGTCGCTTTTTTTTTATATATAATTTTTTTGGTCACGATCTCTCCCCTGCCCTCTATCGCAGACACCATCGCCGGAGTTTTCTCCTCCCTCGCCTGTGTGCTTTTCGTCCCCGAAAATCACTTGCTCTTCCTCGTCGGCGGTAGCGGTGGGCCGCGGAGGCTAGGCAGTGGAGGAGAATCGGATAAAAAAAAAAAAAAAGAAGAACGGGGCGGTCTCGGGGAAGTCGGAGGCGAAGCGGGCGGGGGTGCAACGGCGAGGACAAGGGTGTGAGGAGCAGAGGCGAGGCACGCCGTTTCCTCCTCCGCCTCTGTCTTCCTCCACCTCTGTTGCCTTATTCGTAAAGGAAAAAAAAAAACGAGAGAAAAAAAAGGAGAGTTCGGGCCGAGGCACGGGAGGCGGGCTCGTTGCCGGCGACGTCGCCGGAGCGGGCGAGGAGGTGTCCGTCTCCGCCTCTGGGAAGAGAAAGGCAAAAAGAACGACAAAAAAAAGAAGAGAGAAAAAGGTACATGGGCATTTTGGTCAGTTTGCTGGAAAAACGGATCGAATTTGCAAAATCAAAAAAGGTGGCCCGATTTTGCAAAAGCTCAAAATAAGTGAATTTTTTATGCAAAAAAGCCAAAATATAAATCAACTAAAAAAATTCCAATTTGAAATCTAGGCCAGCCGGTTGTACCATTTTTCATTCGTGGAATGGTGGTGTGACTGCCGTTGCTAGCTCTTTTCCCCTCCTCGTCGTCCGTACACACGCCACGACGCGAGCTCCAGGTGGCGACGGCCATGGCGGCGGCGGCGGCGGCGGAGCGTCGCGGCCGTCACATCCTCCGCGGGTTCGTCTCCCTCGACCTCTGCAAGGTTCGCACCCTCTCTCTCTCTCTCTCTCTCTCTCTCACGCTTTTCTTCTTCTTGATTAATTCTTGATTTCTTGCTGAATGTTTGTGGTGGGGGGGGCGCGCGGCAGGAGCTGGAGTTCATCCACCGGAGCTGCGGCGCCGTGGGGTACCGGCCGGGGGTGCTGTCTACCACCCTCCTCCACCTGGCCGCCACCGACTGCGCCCACCTCCTCCTCCCCTTCCTCCCCGTCCGCGACCGCCTCCGCGACACCGTCGAGTCCCTCTTCGCCTGCGACTTCGCCCTCTTCGTCGAGTTCACTGCCCTCATCAGGTCCCCCTAACCCTAATCCTAACCCTAACCCTAACCCTAACCCTTCCCCGCCACCATTAGGGCTTGTGTGGATGTATAGATATCTTTTTTGTGATATCTCTTTGATTTGCTTAAGAAGCACGAATTGCATAGTATTTGGTAGATAAAGAGTATAGCAAAATGTTTAGAATGGATATCGAATTTGGCTTTTTTTTAACCTTTTTTTTTTTGAGTAAGATAAAAGGTTAATTTCATACGGGTCGTTTCAAACATAGTGAATGACAAATATATTCTTACAATGTTCAACTTTCATATGTTGTCCTTGCAAAAGTGTTGATGTTTTCAAATATGTCTCTACCGTGAGAATTCGTTAGAAAAATTTAGTTAATTATAGGTTAAATACTTAACGCTAGTTAGTTTTTGACATTTTCACTAGGGTTAAATACTTAACCCTAGTTATGGCTTTTAGAGGGACATATTTGTGATGACAACATTGAAAATATAAACAGTTCTCTAACAGTTCTCTGACGGTAACAAATCAGAGGGATATATTTGAAAATATTAGAATTTTTGTAGAGACAACATATTAAAGTTGAACTTTCTAGAGATATATTTGTCATTCACTATATTTGCAGGGATTTGTATGAAATTAACCCTAAGATAAATCGTCTCGTAGGTGAAATATGTTATGCTACCAAATCACGGGCGTCAATATCTTTCGAGGAGTAAAAATCAAACTCCTAACTTCTGATCACGCGAGAAAATCTTCATACTGACTAAGTTATCGTTAGTATTTTACTCCGACATTTAAACATGTTCTATGAGGCTTGCTTGGTTTGAGAATGGAAAAGAAATAGGAAACATAATTGGTCTACATTGGAACGGAAAATGGAAAGGCTAACTACCCTAAAACATCTGCTTCACAATTGGAATGGGAGTCGAAATGGATCATTCCCATTCCTCTTGTTTGGTTCATGAAAAGTGGGAAATAGAATCAATATTCTCTCCCATAACTAATCTCCGAATGTAGATCTCCTTAAAAAAATAAATCAACAAAACTTGCTAGGAAATTGTTATATAATTCCAATTCTAGTATCCATGAACAGAGAGTTTTGCATAAAAATAGAAGTTTTTAACAAAAGGAAAAATTTAGACTTTTCAGTTCATAAACACTGCGAGGAAAAGATACTCTCAGCTTTTCTAAGACTTCATACATGTTCCAACACCATTGAATCCTTCTTCACCCACAACGTTGCCCTCTTCATCGTTCACTACCCTAATTAGTTCCATGAACCCTAACCCTTCCATACTTCTTGCTTTAGACCTAATTAGCAATGTGTCCGCACTTTGTAGTGTGTGTGTTGGATAGGCTTTGTAAGTTTTTATTGCATTTAGTTAATTTTAGAGTCAAATAGGACATAACACATGTCACACTACATAAAATTTCAAAACCATCCTCCACAACTCAAATAAATTATCACCTCAAATCTTCTTTTCCTCACTCCCATCCTGCAAATTGTGGGGAGCGAGAAAACAATATATCAGAGATCAACAAACCACCGTATATTTATGAAATTAACATTTAATTTATCCTGCTCTATGAAAATCCCATGCCTTGATTTGAGCCAAAATTCATCTTCATTAAGAAAGCAACAGACTATTGCAGAAAATGAAATACATAAAGCTACTATGTGTAAGGTGTAGCTAAAAAAATCTAAAAATAAAATTGGTAACTTACAACCATTTTACGATAAAACTTTAACTTCATATAATGATGTGTTATGTTAAATAAGGGACTGTTCGGTTCCTCGGAAATGTGTGGAAAAATGTTTTCCAAGAAAAAAATTTTTCCATGAAAAAACATATTCGTGAAAACTTTTTTTTTAGTTTTTTGTCCATTTGGTTCAAGGGAAAACTTTTTTTTTGGAAAGTTCTTTTTCTTTTCCAAATTTTATGGAAAACCAGTGTTTTCATTTTCCTTAAAAAAATCCGTAAAACGAAAACACTAGTTTTTCATGAAATCTGAAAAAAGCTTTTCCAAATAAGCTAGTTTTTTTTGGAGCCAAATGATTGAAAAACTGAAAAAGAGGTTTTCCATGGAAAACTTTCTTTCGAAAGTTATTTTTTTATACTTTTCCAAAGAACCAAACAGCCCGTTAAGCAATGATGGGAAAAAGATAAAATACCAAAAGAGAATACAACAACAGCACATGCAATTTAAAAATCATACTAAAAGGAGCAGAATTTAGGATAATATCATACGTGATTGAAGAAAAATCTATCAGTGGTACTTGTAAAAAAAGGCAAAAGTTACTGTAATAAAAATTGATCCAAGCATGACATTCTAATGCATAAATCTTCTTTCCTTAAAAGAAATTTTTTACTATTTTTTAGTTGTTTAGTTTCGAAAATTCCATACAATTTAAAAAAGCTACTAAAAAAGAGCATTTTTTTAGAATAGTAACATACTTGTAGGGGAAGAAAAAGCTATCATACATAGCAAAAAAAGACCAAGTCACTCTATGCAGTTTTGTAAAAGTTGACCTTTTTAATGCATAATTTTACTTTTTAATGCATAATTTTACTTTCCTTAAAAGATAACTTTTGCTGGTTTCTAATCCTTCACTTTCTAAAATTTCATTAACTAAAGAAAACAAATCAACAAACATGCAAAATAAAGAACAGACTAAAAAAAAAAAGCAGAATTTAGAACAATAACATTCCTAATCGAGGAAGAAAAAGTTACCGGAGATAACTATAAAAAGGTAGTAGTTACTATATATATAGGTCTATAAAAACTAACATTTGATTATTTTTTTAATTACAAAAGGAGGTAAAAATATTTTCAAACATGACATGTAGCTCCAAATAGCTTTTAGGTGTCAGAAAACAAAACTTACAGGTGTCAAAAAGAAAAAACTGTCAAAAAGGTTAAAACAACACGTGCCAAAGTTTAAATCCATAAGCAGAGCACCTTGCTTAACCCAACCATCAAGTTGACTATTGTTGACTTTTGTTGTATGGTTGACCATCATAGAGAATAGGAAAAAACAACAATTTTTGAGCGCGCGCGCGAGAGAGAGAGAGAGAGAGAGGGAGGGAGGCCTGTGCTAGGCCGCTTCGTAGAGTTGGTGTGAGATAGACCAGCATCTAAAATGGAGAAAGGTGGGTGGTAGCATATCACCACTCTTACTATGTTGCTGTCGGTAGAGGAAGAGGAAAGGGCATACAAAGAAACAACCGGGAGGGAGGGAGGGAGGGAGGGGAAAAGAGAGAAAGATAAAAGAGAGTGATAGGGGCACAAAAAAAATAGAGGGCGCATCTCTCGAGGAGTGGGAGGGGGAGGGGGATGTGGTGGGGGGAAGGAAGGGTGGGGAAGAGAGAGAAAGAGAAAAGAGAGAGATAGGGGCACACAAAGAAATAGAGGGAACATCTCTCGATGTGAGAGAGGAGAGAGGGAGATAAAAGAGAGAGATGGGAGCACACAAAGAGACATAGGACACATCTCTTGATGAGAGAGAGAGGAGGGAGGGACGGATGGGTGCATAGACAAACAGAAGGCACATCTTTCAATCAGTGAGAGAGAGAGAGAGAGAGAGAGAGAGTAGGCATAATTGAAAAGATGTGGGAATTCTTTTTATGATTGAAAATACTGAAAAAACCCTTTATAAAAAACAACCTATGTTAAAATGTATTATGTAATTTCGATAATTCATTGAGGTAATTTTGTCCAATTTTAGTATATGTGTCAATATTTATAGGTTGTTCCACATGCTTTAGTATATTGTAATAGATTGCTCTAGATATTTCGTGTTTTGATCCCTAACTTTTCAAATTTAGCACTATTAGATCCCTAATCCATGCCTTATCGCTCTTTAATTTCTTCGATGATTAAGAATTTCTCCATTTAGAATTGTTAGAACGATATTTTGGTTACATGGTACGATGATCCATGTCACACCCTAATAATCCCACATCGGATATGAATGGGGATGCGATTGGATATATAAGAGACTTAGACACTAGTAATAATAACTGGGCTTAAGCATTTTGGGCCGGTGTTTGGGCCCAACGAGTTATTGTTGCTAGTGGGCTGGGTTGTTATATTTGGTATCAGAGCCAGTTCACCAGCCAAAAATGTGTGGCGAGTCTCGGCTGAGCCAGAATCTGAAAGACAAGGTGATAGATTATGCCGGATTCTGAATGACAAGGTGACCGGCTATATCAGGGTCTGGATGACAAGGCTAGCGAGACGAGTCTCACATTGCCTGGTGATCTTGGGCTGTGTGTGTGATTGGACTGACGAGGACGTCATGACCTTAACGGGGGGAATTTGTCACACCCCGATAATCCCACATCGGATATGAATGGGGATGTGATTAAGTATATAAGAGACTTAGACATTAGTAATAATAACTGGGCTTTAGCATTTTGGGCCGGTGTTTGGGCTCAACGAGTTATTGTTTCTAGTGGGCTGGGTCGTTATAATCCATCCTAGGCCGCATGAGTTCCAAGAGGTCATGTGTTCAATTCCCACATCCGCTATATAATGGTATAAATTCTTGTTTGTTGTCTCTTTTAGTTACCTCTCTCGTACGCTCAACATTGGTTCTTTTGATATCTAAGACTATTTCTAGAATGCTTTCTTAGACTAATCTTTTGGATAAAATAGGTAAATGGCCTTGTCCCCATGACCATTGCTTATGCGACATGGATGAATTTGTTGGAAGGACTAAGATTGTTACTCGAAGTAGAGGTTAGCAACCAAATTGTAAGCTGACAACTTTAAATGAAATTAATGTTTAGGACCAATGTGGAAGATGAAAATGTTGAAGGCCTATTTGCAATTCACCCTTTGTTTTTTAATATAAAATCGAAACTAATCGTAAAACAGAAAAAACAAATAAAGGTTGGGGATCAATTTCGGTGATACGAAAGGTTGAGGGCTTATGTTACAATTTGCCTTATGTTTTATAGTACAAAATTGTAATTTGTCCTTGATAGGATAATGTCATATTCTAATCTTTGATTTCTAAACAGTGTTAGCGCTAATTAGAGGAATGAACTTACTAGTTTCTCATTTTTCCTTTAATTCATGATTTTTTTATGAAATATTTTGTATTTTGAGTTATTTTTCATCAGATGAATGTTTTTGCATATAATAATACATCGTGGTGTATCTATTTATCACTTGGAATGATAGGAAGTGGTTTGCTTCTATTTGATTGCTTTGCATTTGGTTCAATCTTCGAGTACACCTGTTGCATGCAAACGGATATTGTTACCTCGTATCTGATCTATTGACCAATTAGAAGGTGCATTCACACTGTTTTGCGTTTATATTGGTTAGGCTGTTATGCCTGCTATGGCGGCCACTATAGCAGAATTAATATACGACCGCTATGCCATAACATTGAAAGTGGGATTTAGCAGAGTGGGTTAGTAGCAACCGCTTTAGAGGCATTGGGCCTGCTAAAGTGGGCGCTATGAAGCGGGATTAAGGCGGGCACTACAGGCCCAAAAGCTTGAAAATTGCAAACGGGTTAAAATCTCTTATCAGATAGGGTTTTAAAGGTAAATATGTGATAAAAAATCTGTAAATAAACTATAGATTTTCTATTTTTTGTCTTTTTGGTTTGCTAAATCATAATATTTTTGAAGTTAGACTTCCACATAATGACAGAAAATATGTATAGACTTGCAATACTAGAAAAAGGTTATGGCTATTTGTTTTTTTTTTCTTTAAAATCATATGTATTTTCTATAAGTAATATAGGCATATAAAGTAGTTTTTTGTGAAACCACTATGAGTTTGTAGTGCCACAATGATGCCCTCTATCTGTTTTCCGTTATGAGACACCCCAAATGCTATGTCTCCGCTATCTGCCATTTTCAACCTTGATGTTTGCCTAATTGAGATTAATAGAGAAATACGAGATAGCATACTCTTCCTAACTCTGATAGATGATTGTTGTTTTGGATGCAGCTGGTGTAAAGGAGCATCTATTGGATGGCACAGTGATGATAATAAGCCTTATCTTAAACAGAGAGATTTTGCGGTAAAGTGTTCAGCATCATAATATTTAAGAGATGTTTACCCTGCAAAATTATCTATCTACAATTCTACATACATAATCCTGCAAAATCTGAATTTTCTTATATGATTATAAATAGCATTATAAGTGGCTTTTATATGCCCGTGTTATTAGGACCTCTGAATGTGTAGAAGTTAGCATTATTCCATTTGATAATTTCCGTTTTATAAATTATTTTTTATGCTGTCCTCTCTAAGCACTCTGTAGAAGCTGACATAATTCCATTGTTTATGTTATTAGGACGTCCGAGTCATGGAATAGACAAAATTCCACTGCATATCATGTTGCATATTACAATTTCTTGGTTATGTTATCTTCTGGTCATGTATTCCCTGTCTGTATCTATTGTTAATTTAACATGATCTCCTTCTAAAGTTATTTTCTATTTATTTGCAGATGATTAATTATAATGATAATTTCATGGTTTTTTTTTTATTCTATATGAGTGGATAATGTTGCATATTAGTTCTTTTTATAGTTGTATTCTATTTGTTTGCAAAAGAAAGAATATTATTTGAACTTTATCTCAAATCCTTTATGACTAATTTTGTGAAATGGTGAAGAAAATTAACCTTATCTCAAATCCTTTATGACTAATTTTGTGAAGTTATTTTTTGAAGGATTTGCCGTGACTAAATTTGTAAAGTAAGTTTTTAGAGCATTTGTAGCATGATTTATATTATGATTCCCAAGGATTTAAATGCCGTGGCACGGGGTCGTGCCGGAAACTTGCCGGCACGGTACCGTACGGTGCGTGCCGAGCCGTGCCGATGTGTGCCGGTCAAAAAAATTCTTGTGTGCCGACACATAATAGCATGAAATATTTATTTTCTTTAGCAACAAAATTTTCTAACTATTTATTTTGTCTTTTTATCATATCTTTTGAACTTTATTGAGAAAATTACTTACTAATTTAAAAAATAGAGGGTTTTGAGTTGTGCCATCGGCACGGGGTCTGTATCGTGCCGGTATCTTGTTGGCACGGTACGGTACGGTGGATACGGCACGTGCCGACGGGCACTTAAAACCTTGATGATTCCTTTAAACTGGAAAATGCTTGTTATTATGAATAATTAATGATGTATATCTATCAATTATTTTTAGCAAATCAGCCAAAACTTTGAATATATATATCAAACATACCTCCCGAAAGTAATTATTGAGTATTTCTTGGGATAGAGGCAAATAGTTATGCTCTCTGAAAATTCCAATACTATGATGAACTCCAAGCTATTGGCATGTATCCTGGAAAAAAAAAAGTTCATATGTACATTACTAACCGACCAAATTATTACGCATAACTATTTTCAAAATAACTTTCCTCTTGTAGAAAGATGGTGTATAAAGGTGGAAAATAAATCTGACTCCACCTATTATACATATAGATGATAACAGTGAGAAAATAGTGCCATGTACTTGTAATAAATCATTGAATTATAATTTTTAAAGTAAAGATTTGTAACGTTTTAGGTATTACTTGCGAAAGTCGAATAGGCCTCAGAATCGAAGGAAAAAAAGGAAAAAAAAAAGTAACAGTTGTGCAGTTAAGAAGAAAAAAGAAATAAAAACCCAAACGTGGTTGATGGCCTAGGTGGGCGGCGCGGGTGGCGGGAGATGTGGTATCGGCATGATTTGTAAATTGTGTAAGTATAAGAGGAAATTCATCATATTTGAAAAAAAAACCCTAGAACACAATGAAATCAAGAGGATTAATTGTGGAAGTTGAATAGGCTCAAGAATTAATCAATTTTATTAATTTTGTACCCTTTAAATTAAGCAAAATAGAAATTACTAGAGTCGGTGAGTGAGGCGGTCGCGGAAACGTTGGTAACGGCGGTGGCAACGCTATCTTCAGCGATATAGGAGGAAGCTAGACGTTAATAAGAGGAAGTCCTTGTAGAATGGGGAAAAAAAGAAGACTTTTAATACCCATAGAATAGAGTATAAAAGAAAATGTGAAATGAAGAAATATTTGGAACATGTTTTAATATTAATATTTGGTTTTTTAAAAAGGAGTGTGAAAATAAAACGGACTTAAAAATTAGTGGCACCATTAGTTAACAATTAATATTTTTAATTATATTATTTTTTAAAAAATAAGCAAAGCTATTATATATAAGGAAAAAAATATAAAAAAGAAGATCAAGTTGTATAATATCAAAATTGTTTGGTATGTATGGTTATGATTTCTTCTAATTACTTAAATATTTATATAAATAATATTTGTAAAATATAATGAGCTAAAATTTGGTATACTATCGGTATACGGAGGCCTCCGTGCTACCAAGTTGTTTTCAATGATACGGCTTCTAAATCGAAGATTGGTTCCGTTAGACTTGATCTACACTATTAAAAGTATTTGAAAACTAAATTTCATAATTGTCCGACATCATTTGGTTAGTGATCAAAAGGTCTCAAAATTGACAATTTTAATGGTGGATGTGATGCGTTTGTGAATTTGGCGGTGTAAAACAATCCAAATCTGATGTAATTTTTATAGAAAATTCTTTTCACTATTTAGAGTAAGATCAGTACCTCTAATCTTAAATTTAAGTCTTTTATCATCATTTTTTATGAGATTTTTTTTTTCAGCCGTTCATTTTTAGACTTCTTGTTTGATAGGTAAATGATACCGAAAAATTATGAAATTTAGTTTTCAAATACTTTCAATAGTGTAGATAAAGTTTAACGGAGCCGACCATTGATTTGGAAGCTTCATCATTGAAAACAACTCGGTAGCACAGAGCCCTCCGTGCTATTGACCTCCGTGCTACTGATAGTATACCAGCCTAGCTCAAATATAATATATGATTAGTATAATATTTGTAAATAATATTTGTATTGTTATGATAATATAAGCGCCACGTGGCATATTGAAACTTCTTATGAAAGTCCGCCACGTGGCAGCATACGGTTCACTTGGAACAATGCTTCCAAAATTATATATATATATATATATATATATATATATATATATATATATAGAGTCGAACTAGAATACTATCGGTAGTAAATGAGCCGTTTTACTACCGATTTGTTTTCGATGATAGAGCTTTCAAATTGACGATCGGCACCGTTAAATATGATCTAAACCATTTAAACTACCTAGAAATCAAATTTCACGCATTTTCGATATTGTTCTTTTATCCATCAAGTGAATAGAAAATTGAATGGCTAAAAATGAATACTCTTTAAAAAATGATGATAGGAGTATTGTAATCAAGATCAAGAGTATAGATCTTGTTTTAAATATTTTAAAGAATTTTCTAACAACGATTCAATTGATTTGGATATCTTTACGCCGTTAAACGAGAAAACGCCTCTTATCGACCATTAAAATTATAAATTTTGAAACCCTTTGATCATTAGGCAAATGATGTCGAAAAGATTTGAAATTCGATTTCTAAACACTTCAAATGGTATAGATCATGTTCAACGAAGCTGATCGTCAATTTGGAAGCTCTATCATCGAAAACAAATCGGTAGTAAAATGGCTCGTTTACTACCGATAGTATTCTAGTAATATATATATATATATATATATATATATATATATATATATATATATATATATATATATATATATATATATATATATATATATATATATGATTGAATTTTCCATTCATGTATCATAATACCTTTTTAATTTCAGGTGTCTTATTTAACCAACTTTCATGACTCAGCTATCAATTCTTGGTGCTGCACCATAACAAATAGATGAACATAACTGGTATAGATAGTCCTATATTTTCCTGATATTTGTGACTTGGTCTCTGAGATTTCAACTTAAATGCTTAGTCTCTGGACTTTCTTATATATTGCAACTCCCTGAATGCAATAATAAAAGAAAAAGAACAATCTTATATTTGTAGCAAAATGTCCATTTTACACCCTTATTTAAAAAACAAACCTTCTTGTAGCATCATCCTGAGTTTTTTAACTATAAATTTTCACATAGGTTTTGTAACAATTAGTTTTCACGTACTAGGAACTAAGTTCTCTCCGAACAGTTGGAACTGAATGTTTCAGTTTGTTTGAAATTGGTAACAATCTCATTTTGCAGAAAAAAAAAGCTCAACAAATATCTAATTTCTTGTGCAGATCTGGGATGGAATTGCAAAATGTGAGAATGTTCAGGGGCTAGGTGTTAATGTGGAAACTTCAGGAATCAAGTTGCAATTTTAGGGTACTGCAGGGTCTGTCCATGCATTTTACCCGAAATAGCTTTATAAAAGGGCTTTTCCTAGTCCCCTTCTATACACTAATTGATACTGCTGATTATTAGATTCTGTCCCTCTTTTGTTTTACTGAACTTCTTGAATAAATTAGGGATGTATCAGTCATGCTATCAGCTGTAGGAAGTATGGGCCCGTTCCTTGCATATGAGTACATGTTTTTTCTTATTTCTTTGTTAGTTTATTATTCGCACATGGAGTTGGGGGAATGGCCATAATTGTGACTGCAGCTTAATGGGCAAAAGCCAAAAACCTTATTGTTTCAGTATCACTGCTTCTGTTCCATAGATGAAGTGACTTTCTTGTGTTGTTTGTTGATGAAATTTATATAATTCCCAGTTTCCATGACTTTTTTGTGTTGTTTGTTGATGAAATTTATGTAATTCTCATGTTTGGAAACTGCTTTTCACTTGTTATTTTTATACTAACAGCTGTTTGTTCTTTTGGATAAAGGCAGTGTGCTATTTAAATAATCACGGAAAGGATTTTAAAGGTGGAATCTTTCACTTTCAAGATGGCGAACCCTCTGCTGTTGTTCCATTTGCTGGTGTAAGCATTTTATCTTAAGCTACTTCCCTTGCTTCCCTCTCCAAAAAAATAAAAATAAAATGTAAGAATAAGAGAAGCGAAAAAAAAGAAGAGAAGGGATCGTCAATACCTATGCTCCAAGTCTAGTCTTTATGGGACATAAATGGGCTGCTTGGGCCAGGCAGACTGTCTGAGACCACTAATATCAGAATAGTGATCTCTGGAAAAGGATTGTACTTGCATTTCTTGCTGTTAATTAGACAAAGAAAAAAAAAAATATACCGTACTATAAACTGGTTTTTCTGTTTTTGTCCTTGCAGGATGTTGTAATCTATACAGCTGACCGCCGCAATGTCCATTGTGTGGATGAGGTAACTATCTCTGTTCATCTTTGATAATGACAGATTGCTTTGCTGTATACCACGTTATAAAATATCAAATATGTAAATATAGTATGTATGATATATGTTCACGTACATACATGCTGAGAGATATCACTTATAATACTTTGAAAACCAAAATGAAGTTGGCGGAAAGAAAGATGGGTGGACTTGATTAACGACTGTTCCTGTTTATCAGCAATTGAAGCAACTGCAAAAACAAAGTTCGTTGGCTGCAGTTAGAATTCCATTGCCAGTACTTGATGCAGAGTGTCACTTTAGTAAGATTGCAATTGCAAGCCATAAGTTAGTTCAAACCTTTTTCTATTGTACGCAAAATGTTATTTTTATAGGGAATTGGGAGCACAACTTCCCTTTAGTAAGATTGTCATTCCACCGTAGAATTTCAATTTGCTCTGATATATATTCTCTCTGGAGTTCTTTGCATTAAAAGAATATACATGCAAGCAGTACCACTGAATTTCAATTTGCTCTTGTATTCTTTCTATATCCAAGTTTTACAATCTGATCCACCTCCAAAATCAACAGGTAATCGAAGGAGAAAGGCTCACGCTGACTCTTTGGTTCACCCGTGACAGTGCTCACGATGAGGATGCCAAACTTCTCTCTCTCCTCTCTCAACAACGATCATCAGACAACAATTTCAGTAACCCTAACTATTTCTTGCCTTCGCCTGCATCCAATAGTATGTATTGGTTTTCCAATGAAAAATCGGGGTTTGATATCCGCTGTGCCAGAGTGCAGTTTCTCGGGTATACTTTCCTTTCGACCAGTGATTTGAAGGATAATTCATCTGATCAATCAATTGACCCTTTTGAGCAGCTCAATAACCCATTGACAGTTGCTAGAGGAGATGAGGTTTTTGATATGAAATTCATCAACAGTTTGCATGCACTTCAGGTAACTTATACAGGGAAATTTACTTTTCACATTTGTCTTGGTTTATTGCTCGATTTAGAGCCTGTTTGGCTTGGCTTGAGCTTCTACATATGGTACTACTTATGTGAAGCTGTTTAAAGGAGTACCAATGGTTTTGTCATTAATATCTTCAATAAGAGAAGCAAAAATTTCAAATTAGAGCTTTGGCTGTGGAGTCCAAAAGCTCGATCAACTTCCTGCAGTGGCAGAAGTTCTAGACTTTGTTATTGCTAAACATCTGGCTGCTTCTTCTCAGAGTACAAAAGTTCTTCTAGAAGCTAGCTTAGACGGGCACGTGTGCTTAGTTTGGTAATTTAGTTGCTAAAAGAACTAAATTTTATGCTTTGGAAAGCCCAAAAGATCCAATATGCTTCCAATTTTTCCTCCTCTAATGTTATAAAACTGCAGTTGCAATCGCCATTAGAAAAGCATGTGGTTTTTTTATTTTTTTTTGGCCATCCGAAGCATAGAAGTAGTGATTTTTGGCCACTATGTTACTATACTATGCGTTAGAAGTTTTAGCCGTTTGAGTTGGGCTGAATTAAAAATGAAGCCACTTTGCTCTTTCAATCCTATCTCAATTAACCCCTGCCCCCCTACCCTGTGTAAAATTACGGGAGCTACATAAATAGGTAGATTGTTGGGCTAATTGTTAGATTTGTGTGGTACTATTTCATTAGGTACAATGTAGGTAGGGATGCAAACGGGGCGGATTTGGGGGCGGGAGCCCCGCCCCGACTAGCAAAAACCCGCCTCCCGCCTCCCGCCTCCCGCCTCGAATCCGTGACGGGTTAAAAAATACATCCCATAACCCGTCTCCCGCCGGCGCCCCGAATCCGTCCCGCCAACTAATATTTTTTATAAAATTGTAATATTACTATTATTTTGTAAAATATAAAATAATAATTTTTAATAATATTATATATATAATTTAACAATATCAATTATAAAAATAAAAAATATCAATCACAATTCAAAATAAAATTAAAAAATTTCAAATACATTAGAAATGAGAGTACTAACTTATTTGTATTTTGAATTTTTTTTTGTAAATACATTACTTTTTAAGAATATTTTGATTTCGGGGCGGATTCGGGGCGGATCATGGCGGGGCGGGTCAAAATTTCTCCCGTTTCCTGCCCCGAATCCGTCTCGGATAGTAAAATTTGTCCCGTTTTCCGCCCCAAACCCGTTTATTTTCACCCATTTACTGCCCCCGTCGGGGCGGATCGGGGCGGGAGCTCCACCAACCCGGATCCGTTTGCATCCCTACACCTAGGGGCATCTGCCTTATTTCTGTGATCCATATTATGCAAGAAGACATTACTTTTGCTAATTCGAATTGAAGGGTGATATCAAATCGGTCTATTTTCGGCGTCATATACATAGACCAAAATGAACTCCTGCTTCCATCATCTCTTCCAAATTGATGTGAGGGGCAGCTGACCGAAAGGAAAGCGGAGACGTCGAACAAAAATTCATTTACTTGTGTCAAGACTTATCGAACGGTTACCCAAAAGACTCCGTTGACATCACAAAAGCAGATTCTATCTTTGATCAACTCTATCGAAGAGTTTTTTGGGAATCCTACAAGATCAATTCGTTCTTTTTTCTCTGTAAATTTTTGAATCGCTTTGACACAAGTAAAATGCAAGGTTCAAATTTCTGAACCTTAACAATCATCCCAAAATTTTGAATCGTTTTGACACAGTAAAATGCAAGGTTCAAATTGAAGCAATTGAAGATATTTGAGGTAAGTGAGATAGGGGAGAAAGTGCGGGAGTAATTTTTGTAATATAGCCATTAATCCATAACTTCATTTCAGCTTTCCTCATCATTCTGGTTCTTCATTTATCTAATTTTAGTACCTTATCGGGGTTATGTTAATTGACGTTGAGAATTTTATTGTGATGGCCAAACATCAAATAATGGGCGTAGGACAAATTGAACTGTAAGTCCATCTAATTAATTTTGGAATAAATGAAGGTTTTGTTTACTAACAGTTTCCTTTGAAATCATTCACCATTCATGGTGAATACTAAACCTATCAGCTATGCTAAGAGCTTCATTTTGTGTTTTCCAATACTTTGTTTCACGCGAGGTTCAAATAAGAACATTTTGTTACTGAAGCAATAAAAGTTTGTCAACATCCATTGAAGAGATGTTCTCTGTCGAAATTCCTCATGATATTTCAGAGTTTATGTTAGCTTACAACTGATATGGTCTTCGCACGCAGGTGCTACAATTCTACTACTGGAAAGGCCCTGAATTGGCTGCAGCAAGAAGTGAAGCCATCGAAAACTCAGAATCGCCGCATCCGTCTTTCCGATTTAGGACATCCACTGACATGGAAATCTGTTTACCATGCGATCGTGAGCTTGCTGAGAATACCTTTGGCCGTTCATGTTATGAAGAAGCTAAAGTTTTCACTGATTCAAATGACTTATCGCTCGCTGTTGTCGCATGGGAGAACTACAGCTGTAAACTACGAAGAGATCTACTGAGTCTCATGCCGCATTGGTTATCCAATCAGTCTATTTTCTTTGCTGACCCCTCGGAATTGCAGATGTATAATGGATGACCAAATCTTGGACGAAAAAAGGGGGAAAATTTTGGCAAGGTACATAGCATTTTCTTTACTGCTTATGTTACTATTTCAGTATACTAGTGCTTCCATAGAAGTTACATTTTGAGGGAACACACTTCTCATAACAGGCAAGAAAAAGTCTTATATGAGATGAGGGCAATAGGAGGAATTGAGTTCTATTGATTGGTCTTGTCCTCAAAATTCATTTAAGGGTGTGGATCGAGGATTAAACTGCAGTAGGGCACGGGTGGGCACGTATCGGTACAGAGGCCCCCCCTACTCCGTGCCGCGGCACACCGCCGTATTGCACGGTCTCGTGCGATACAGCGGAGTATGCCGTAGCACAGTGCAGTGCCCCGTGCGATACAGCGGAGTATGCCGCAGCACAGTGCAGTGCCGGTACTGTTGTTGTTGTTGTTGTTTTTTTTTTTTTTTTTTTGGGGTGCCAAGAAACATCCGGGTATCCCACATCTTCTAAAACATTGCAAATTGAAAATTCACTTGTTAGGTAAGTTAAAAAAATTATAATTTAATATTTTTGTTTATTAATATATGGATAAATTTTTAATTTATATATTTGATCTATACATGTATTTTTTCTCTGCTTTCACTACATACATCCGTTTTTCCTTCACAATTGGTGTTTTTAAGTTTTTGGCCCTTGGATAAAGGGATGCATAGTATTGAGTGGATGGTTGGTTGAATAGTATGATCTAAGAAGTGAAAATGATCAGAGAAATAAATCTAACGATAAAAAATTTGATAGCACAAAGTGCTTAGTACTATTGTTAGCATTGTAGTGGGACTCTTTGATTTTACCTGTAATATAAAATAATTTTTTTAATTAACAAGTTTAAAATAATATTATAATTATAAAAATAATTTGGTAAAAAAAATATTTACAAAACTAGGCATATGCGATGAATACATTATCGATTTATAAATAGTGCAAATCATTCATTTTTTTTCTTCAACATATTAAAATTATTTTTAGAATTTAATATTATAACTCTTTTGAAGTTCATATGTGGAAGATATTTAAGTTATGTGAAAGTAAAGATATTTAAGTGGCAAATAATGTGCTCCTGTAGTCTCTAAAAGTAAACTCCTACTGACCTGGCTCGCGGAATGTCACCGTCCTCGCTCCACAGTCGATCGTAGCGTAGTATCGCGCAAGCCAATTCATACCGAGCACAATGTCAAAGTTCTACAGTTGCCCTAACACCAACAAGTCTGCGGGCATAATCCACGAACTCAACTGCACCGGACACGACCAACAACACTCTGCAACCTGTAACACATGGTTGGGGATCTACACATGTCGTGCCCTAACTCTAGACCATGCAACAATGTAAATGTTCGGCTAACAAAAAAAATGTGATGCACTGGTATCAAACAAAGTACGAGCTCTAATACCAGAAAGCAAAATGATACCTGCCACCACTCGGTCGGCTGCCGAAGAGTCCTCCACTTGGGTTGCATAAACTCTGCCGCTCGGAGCCTACTGTCGCCGCTCACCCTGTCGCGGCATGGACGCCCTATCCTCCTGACGGTAGCTCGGCGGTGCCCCGTAAGACTGCCGAGGTCCTGGTTGTGCTGATGCTGATGATGGTGCTGGTGATGCCGCTCGGGAACAAGCCGACCTCATGTGTCCAGGCTGATTACGTCCGTAATACCGGCCCTCCCTCTGCTCACACTGTCGGGGCCAGTGTGGTCCCCCGCAGATCACACACTGCGGTGTCCTAGGTTGCTGTCCCTGCTGACGAGAATTCCTGGAATGCTGCCGCCCCGAGGACCCACGACCTTGAGAACGTGATCGTGGAGGCCTCGGTCGACGCCTGCTGCTTGACTGTCCTCTGTCGTTTGGAGCTAAGCGCTTCCTGTCCTAACTCTGCCCCCGGCCCAGGCCGCTCCATGATGACATCTCACTCTCTCTCTCCTCACTCCCATGTCTGCTCTATGGACGTATTCAGGGTTCTCGACCTCTGCGCCTGCACAAACCTGACGATGTTGGGTCTCAAACCCTGCTCAAACAAGTAGACCCTATGCACATCATCTCGGGCCACAAATGGAACACAGTTCAGGAGTTGAGTAAACTCCCGGACGTACTCCTGAACTGTCCGCTCCTATTGCTGAATCCTCTTCAAGTCTTCCTCGAGCTTTTGTTTCATGCTGTTGGGAAAATACATCCCAAACAACATTCCACAGAACTCGTCCAAACTCATCTACAAAGCCACCAGCCCCTGGTCTCGCCTCACTCTCCTCCACCAGGCGTGTGCATCACCCACCAAACAATGTACTCCCAGATGTACCTGCTGCCGCACAGGAATAAATAGATCCTTGAACAGTTTCTGCATCGTGCTCACCCAGCCCTCAACAACCTAGGCCTTCGTACAATTGCCACCAAAGGTCGGCGGATCAACACGAAGAAAACGGGCCAATCTCTTCGTTATCCGCTCCTGCTCAGCCTCGGTCATCTGTACTGGTCCCTTGGAATGCACAACTGGCGCTGGAGAAACCTCCACTAGTGGGGTACGGCTGCGGCTGGTGCTGCGGCTGGAGTAGTGGGAGGTGGAACTGGCTGCTCTGGGGCGCTCGGTGCCGTACTCTTGAGTCGGAGCTAACCTCTGCACATCCTCTATAATAACAGTCCCTGCTGCCTCGTCACCTCGGTCAGGGCAGCCAGCTGTGCACTCAAATTAGAAGGCGCACTCGCCTTCGGTCGGGTACTCTACTCTACATAGGGGGTACACTCGTCTCTGGTCGAGTACTCTGCTCCATCTGCTCAGGCCTCTCAGGTGGTGGTGCGCGAACCCTAGTCGGCGGTCGTCCTCTTCGTCGATACATAGCTGCAAGCAATAGAACAGGGGTTCCTAGGTCCCCTATTTCTCCTCAAACGAAAGACTAGAAGGCGGCCCTATTTTTCCTTAAAATTATGTCGTTTGCAGCCAACATAATTTTTCAGGATCGAAACAGACACTACTTCAGTCACTCACTCCACTTTAGGATGAGTTAGAACAACCAATCATTGACTTTTGCGATAAATCACACCTCTCGCGTCTTGCTTTCCTAAAGTTTGCCAGCTTAGGGGTTCCTAGGTCCTAACAACCTAATACTAAGCTTTGATGCCAACTTAATATGTCACGCCTCGGATTACACGTTTCCCCGGGCTCGCCAACAGACCCGCCCCGCCGTATATAAGGAATATTTTCTGTATGCAAAGCGAAAGCTGTACTTGTAATCATACAATACTACAACCAGTAGTATAGAGCTGCTAAAAAAAAACTCAATATAAATAACATAAGTTCACTATACATACATAACATCTTGGTAAACAAAAATCACTTGCTCCACCGAGATATAACAATTGTATGTATAAGAACAAAAAACTACCACTACATGTAGCTGGTATGTCTCTAATCAGCAGCAGCTGGGAAGGGGTCTAATTCGCAACTTTCTTTCCACGATCAGTCTCCGCGACTGCAGCAGCCAAAGAAGAAGGCTCTGCAAAAAAAAACGTAACAACATGGCGTGAGAACTACTGTAAAAACAAGTAGTCATCAGTGGGTGCTGCCCTCAACATCATCGGTTCACCCACTAAGTCTACAGAAGTAAGCATGGGATAGTAGGAAAAGCTGGAATACATTTACAACTAAATGCCACTACACTATCGTCCTCTAACACTAACCAGCTGCAGCAAATGTCAATTCTGACCCAATCTCACTAAGGACTGAACACCCGTCCCACCTGCCCAAGCTAAGCTTCCTCCACCACTAAGTAGTCCGTGGAGAGTAAGTCCAAACAGGACATAATGACACCAACGCGAACGCACAAAGCTCAACTCCGGAGTGGCACTCGTGAGCGCTACCCAATCGAGTATGCAAGCGTGTCTCTGTCGAGCTCAATCAGGTTTTCGCAGGTTATAGTCAAATAAACATGGTTTAACAACCAACAAGTCACGTGCCCTCGGCATAATCTGATTCCAAAACCGCAATCCGGGTCCCCACCGTCAACCCCGACGGCACCCAACAGTCCGAAACAGTCTGAACACTACTAAAAAATAGGCTCGGCATCCCAGCACGAGCGAAAATGCAATCTAAACTATCTGAGGTATCCATCGCTCTGAAACTACGATGATACCATCGAACCACGACTCCTAGAGCTAAATCTGGTAGTAGAAGCATATGATGGTTTAAAATCGCTAGTTTTCTCCAAGTCCAGGTCCAAATCCAACATGTATAATTTACTTAACTTATTACTACATGCTCCAAATTGAGATTGCAATTTACATGATGATCCATGAATTTGAGCTTAAGTAGACTATACCAATGCTGAATTTTACATATGTTGACTATTATACACTTAGGAGTATAAGCCGATGATTAACCCACCTCTGTAGCTAATCCCTGGCAGCAAAAAGGATCCTGAACCGATGCTAACCCCTGCTAGATCAACCGAACTCCACCAAGTCCAGCAATCAACTACCCAACGGTCTATACATACAAATTTATCAAAAACTATCAAAACATCAGCAATTTCAGCACTATAAGGTTAAGCCGACAACTCAAATGTCAAAACTCACCTATCACTCTCCAAATTCACAATTCACTCGATGAACACCTTCCAAAACCAGTAAGGAATGATGGCGTAACTTCTACTGGTCGAAACTTCAACCCTCTCCACGAATTGGTCCATAACAATCAAAGGAAACTCAAATTCAAAACCAAAACATTAGCAGCTCAGTAAACTAAAAATTCTACCAGACTAACCTCAACCAAATCTTGTGAGCAAGGCCTCCACAGATTCCTTTCGAAGTCCTGAATCCAACGAACCAAATTTCACCGCAAACCGACCCTCCTACATCGCACACGAGTCGAAACGCCGAAGATCGTCGCTGGAATTCTGCAGAAGTTGAAATCCTCAAGCTTACTTGGAGGAATTGGAGTATTTAGAGAGGTTATAGTGCCAATTAGCTTTCACTGTGAAAGAGGAGAAAAACCCACCTCAAACGCTACTCCCAATTCGGCATGACGTCGAAAACGGCGGAAATCCATGCTCGTGTGCTCGAACGGCTCCCCGGCGCGACGTCGGCGACGATCCGAGCTCCAACGACAACTCCATCCGAGCTCCACCTCAATCGGACCAAGCTTGAGAGAGAGGGAATGACTCAGGCAAAAATCCTCTCTCAGCTTTCCCTCCACCTGTAAATAGTAATGGAGAGGTGGGTGACACGAACGAGGTGAGAAAAGACCCATTTGCCCTATCACCTACCCTGGTGTACCGGTACACGTAAGTTTGTACCGATACAAATGGAAACCCGAGAGCTATATGCGTAGAAACAGGCGCAGTGTACCGGTATATCCCTGCTGGTTGTACCGGTATAGCAATCAGGCTTGTACTAGTACATCCTAATATTTGTACCGGTATAAATGGCAGAAAATTTGCTATTTGCAGATTTTCATGCTACTTCATTCTTTCGCGCGTCGCACTGAGTCCGTTTTCCATCTATTTCGCGCCAACGCGACTCGGACTTGTCCCGATACTCACCAGAACTGTCGACAAGTCTCAACTGCTGTACACCAGGGATACTACAACAGTAATTTTATTACGCCCGAAAGTCCAGTTCATCCAAACTAATGAAATTGATTTCGCCCTCCCATGGGGCGAAGTCAATTCCGGTGAAGTGAAAAAAAGACGAGGGATTATTTTGTTAGGGTAACCATACATTTTGGATGTGATGTTAGGGTAACCATACATTTTGGAAGTGATATTATTATTTTTGGTGTGATAATGATATGCACAATATATTTTGTTATTTTGGGTGTGATATTTTGAGCAATGCTAGTTTTATTTCATCCAAATAAATTTAATTGAGGAAGTAATTAAATTTTTTTATCTTGATTGTACGTCTAAAATATTATCAAATTTGATTAGATAAGTTTTAATATATTTTTTGTTTAATTTGTATATTTAAAAATTAAACAAAAATAAATTTGTTAAATGTTAATAATTTTTTAACTTTAGAATTTATTTGTTGCATTATCATAATTTATATGCAAACAAATAATATAATATTTTAAAATTTTATTTTATATTATACATATATATAATTATATACATATATAATTATATTAATTTTTATTTATTATAATTTATTATTCACTATAAGTTATAAAATAGATAATGATATCACTTCGGAGGTAAGTATGCCGGGGATGGAGAGCTATATTTTTTACGTCATTTACTTTCTACCAAACAAACAATAGAATTCGTAGAATTGCACTTCCACAGTTAGAAATAAACAGCAGAAGTAAATTAATTTTCATCCCAACTCCACTTCAAACCAAAGTCCACTTTCACCCAAAGTCTACTTACGTTGAAACAAATATGCCCTAAACTCAGTCGTCATTCTGCTTGCGTGGTATTGACATGGCGCTTGTGTGACGAGAATAGGGTCAAAATTATAATTATACAATTGATGAGGCTATTTGTGAAAAAAAAAACTTTTTGATCGGGCCAAATGTAAAAAGAAAGTCCCTAGTAGAATAATTACTTCCTACCCATAAAAAGTAAGTGCATCAAACTGGTGCTGAACTAGATTCTTTCTCCCTGCCCATGAGAATTTTTGGGGTGGAGGGATAGCTTGTATACTTCGTTCAGTTTAAGGATGGCTTATAAACATTTTTTATTTTTTTTTAAAAAAAGGGCAATAAATCTAATCCTCCAAAATTTTAAAATATTATAGGCAAGTTTTCAAATTTTAAAATATCACTCATATCCCTCTCAATAGATAAATATATTATAAATACACTTGTAAATTTCAAACCCAGAGCATAAGCCTTAAACCTTTATATATGTAAGGGCATTAATAATACGTTACAATTTTTAAAAAATTATAAAATTATCTGCAATGAAATTCACATTTGAAGCATTATAAGAATACGGATTAGGAATGTCAATTGGTATGGATATTCGAAATTTTATCCAAATTCGAACCCGAATGAAATTGATATATCCGATGCTAAATGAATATGAATACGGATATGAATATCAAAAATAGAAACCCGACGGATATGGATTCGAATATGGATTTTGACTGTACTCGACTCGAACCCGAATCTGAATTTATTTTGTATTATATATATATATATATATATATATATATATATATATATATATATATATATATATATATATATGGAATACTATCAATAGCACAAAACTATTGGTGCTATTGATTTTTTAGTCCTTGGATTGAGAAATGGTACTATCAATAGCACAAAACTATTGGTGCTATTGAGTTTTTAGTCCTTGGATTGAGAAATGGATGGTTATGATGATGTGAGCCCCCTAGGGTTGAGTAAGTGGTTGGTTGAATAGTAAATCTAACGGATAAAAATGATGAAAAGGTAGATCTAATGGTAGAAAACTCGATAGCACCAACTTTTTGGTGCTATCAATAGTATCAATGGGACTCTATATATTATATATATAGAGTTGGGCTAGGATATTTTTAGATGCACCACCCACTTGGTGCTTCTAAATTTCTAGCCCTTGGATCTACATCCCAATTATTAATACCCCTTGGATCAAACACTATTCCACTTGTCACCACCTCCCTCCATCATCGCAACCTCACATCTCTCCATCCAAGGGCTAAAAACACTAAAGTACCACCCACTTGGTGCTTTAGAAGTATTCTAGTTCCACTATATCTATCTATATATATATATAGAGAGAGAGAGAGAGAGAGAGTCCGTCTACTATCCTTTTAATAGGATAGGAGCACTTGTCTATCAATTTTTTAGCCTTTGGATCAACTCTTTTCATCATTTCTAATCATTGGATTAAATATTATAACCCAGTGGGGACCACTCAACCCTAGGGGGACGATTCAACTCTAACCGACTAATATCATCCTAACCCTATAATTTCTCATCTAAGGGTTAAAAATTTGATAGGACAAGTGCTCCTATCCTATTAATAGGATAGTAGCCCTAGCCTATATATATATATATATATATATATATATATATATATATATATATATATATATATATATATATAAAATTGAGCTCTATGCTTTTAAAAGTCTTAAGTCATAGGTCTTGTAAGTTTTTAGCCCTTGGATTTATAGATGTGAGGTTAGGATGATGTGGGCCCCCTTGGGTTAAGTGGGTGGTTGGTTGAATAGTATAATCTAACGGATGAAAATGATCAAAATCGTAGATCTAACGGTAAAAAATTCACAAACACCAAGTGCTTGGTGCTTTTACAAGCACCATAGCCGGACTCTCTATATATATATATAGTCAGTCCAGCTACTATACTCTTATGAGTATAGAGGCTCTTGTACTCATAAGTTTTTGGTCGTTTGATCCACCTTTTAATTATTTTTATCAGTTAGATTATACTATTCAACCAACCACCCACTCGGGGCCCACTATCAACCTAACCGTAATCACTCTCATCCTAGCCGCATATTTTTTCATCTGAACGGTTAAAAAGTTATGAGTACAAAGTGCTCTATACTCATATGAGAATAGTAGGCCCAACCTATATATATATTTGATGTTATATTTGAATTTATATTTTAGAAATTTAAATTTAATATAATATATTTTTAAATATTGAAAAAAAAAAAAATTGCTTCGGGATTAAATTTTCGGATTCGGGTTCGGGTTCGGGTTTCGGGCTTTTGGTCGGGTTCGAATTTGGATATGGATTTTTAAAATCCGTCGGAATTGGGTTCAGATTCAGTTCTCTGGTTTGTAGTCGGATTCGGATTTTTGACATCTCTAATACGGATATGTTCTTATCAAAAATTGGACCATCTTCAACTGTTTTCCCCTGACACCGACAGTTGCTTGTGGAAGCTGCCTGCCCAAAGACGATCAAATGTTGGTGTCGTTTTTTCGCCGTAATACAAAATTCATGGCACCGAAAGATTACTCTCAGACACAAAAAGGACAGCCGATAAGAGCATCGTTAGTACGGAATGTCTATCGACGTGGACAGCTACGTTTCACCAACTAACTGCAAAAAATTCTATTTAGCCACGTTTGGATAAAACGTAGCATATATTATAGTTTAAACTATGCTATAGCCGTAAAAAAAAAAAGATTTATTTTGTGAAGCATTTGAAAGAAAAAAATAATAATGTAATTTTTGAAGTATATTTAAACTATACTCTAATAAAAGCTTCGTTTGGTTCATGTATAAGTAAGAAGCTAGTTATATTGAAGATCGTACAAGTATGGATTTTCGTAGGAACAAGATATTTTTTTGTTTGGATAAAATGCGGTATAAAATTTGGAACTAGAAAAATTATGTTTGGATGAAAATGTAAGTATAAGGTGGAATAGTTGGTAGTTATAGATAGAAAATAATTATTTTATCCCTATAATTGAATTTAAAATTTTAAACCTATAATTTTAAATTAAAAATTTTTAATTTTCAAAATTTTAAATTTGAAATTAAAATTAAAAATTTTAATTTTCAAAATTTAAATTTTGAATATCAAATTTTAAATTTAAGATCAAATTTAAATTTGAAAGGTATAAAATATCAAATTCTAAATTTAAAATTTAAAAAAATTAAATTTAAAATTTAAAATTTTAAAATATCAAATTTATAATTTAAACATTAAAATTTATAATTTAAAATTATAAATTTAAATTTTAGAAATTTAAATTTAAATTAAAAATCTCTCCCGAAAGGATTGGAACAAGTTGTTCAGGGTTTTAGGGTTTAGGGTTTAGGGTTTAGGGTCAAAATCCATATTTCAAATTTCAAACTTTAATTTCAAATTGTAAGTATCAAAATTTAAATTTTAAAATGTAATTTTTTAAAAAATTTTAAATTTTAATTTTTTGTTTTCAAAATTTTAAATTTCAAATTTTAAAAATTATATTTAGATTTCTCTATTTCAAATATTTTAATTTTTAAATTTCAAATTTAAAATTTTAAAATTTTAAATTTCACATTTCAAATTTCACATTTCGAATTTTTAGTTCTACATTTTTATTGAAATTTTAAATTTTAAAATTTAGAAATTGCACAATATGTATTCAAGCAGTTTAAAAATTGAATCCATGAAATTTTTCATAGTCATAAGATTTTCTATTTCATTTAGACCAAAGCCATAATTTATAAATTCCGTGGAGATTTTTTACTTTGCATCCAAACAGGCCCTTACGGGAAACTTTAAATACCATCGTAGTTTCGCATTTTTCACTTTAGTATTAGGTTTAAAGTGTATCAATTTGGCATCCTATGGTTTCATTTTTTTTCTTTTTCTCAGCTCCTCCGTCAATATTTTGTGAAATTATATACAAAAAACTTCATATACTCCACCTAGCTTTATTAAATATTTACCTTAGTACCTTCTAGTTTTAATTTTGTCATTGATTTAACGAAAAAATATCAGTGGAGGGAATAATCAAAAGAGAAAAATGAAGCCACAATATACTAAATTGATACACTTCAAACCACATGGTACTAAAATAAAAAAGTGTGAAACCACAAGGGTGGTATTTGAAGTTTTTTCTTCTATTGATATATCAGCCGCACCACTTTTTTTTAATTAATGTTCAATTATATCTTTCTATTTAAGAAAAAAGATAATAAAAATATTTTTTAATAAGCATGAGGATTGGTTAGGTGAATTCAAGGAAAACAATGTGATTGGTTGGTGACGCCGTGTCACACCCCAATAATCCCACATCGAAAAAGATAGGAATGAGAATGTGATTATGTATATAAGAGACTTGGACATTATTAATAATAACGGGACTTAAGTATTTTGGTGGTGTCACTACAACAAAAACGGATCTATAACGACACTTTTAAATATAGGTACGGGTTAAAAAAAGTGTTGCTAGCTAAACTACCGACACTTTTAAAAGTGTTCCTATATGTGGGGTCGCTAGGTATATAGCGATATAACCTAAAAAAGTACTGCTAATTTACCAACACTTATTTAAGTATTTAGCAACCGCCGAAACTCTATCTCGTTGATTGCGGTGGCGGAGGGAGGACGACAGGGAAGGGCTCTTCGTCCAGAATTTCAGTAGATTGAGTAAAGAGAGAAGAAAAGATGGTAATCGATTTTTTTTTTTTCTATTTGTAATCGGGCCAAATGGGCTGGGTGTGGTGGATTGTGTAGAGTAATCTTTTATTTTTAGTTGGATTGGACTTTATATTTAGGCATTAGTAGATATTTTTTAAGTTTTAACATAAATGGGACACTCACTCAAAAGTGTCATAAACATGTGTTGCTATAACCTAATTCTGATGTAGTGTCACATGATAATATTTACATACAGTATGTGAGTATGTCATCTATTCCTTTTCCCGTATACACGTTGAAAACTTTCTTTTCCTAGATCAAACGCTAATAAGCCATCTTGACCTACAGGTTTTACTTGTATGCAACTAAAATGCATTTAGCTTATATATCCAATATTTGCATATGCATGAAATCAAAAAAATCTTTAGACAAAGGAGAGATCAAAGCTCTTTTGGTGATATTTCCTACCTTGTTCTAGAACTCTTCTAAACCTGAAAAGGAGTTCTAACCAAGCTAGAACCCTCAAATCTCACATTTGAGAAAACTCCAAAAGAAATCCTAAAAGCACTAACTTATCTTTTCTTTTCCTAGCGAGAGAAATGTTGGTGAAGTGGACTTCCTTTCCCTTCTAGAGCTTTGTCTTGAAATCATTGATCTTCTCTAAGCCTCCAACTAAGTGGATCTTCAAGATCCAACAATAAAAACTTAGGGCACTTGAGCAAAAGTGGAGGAAAAAGGGAGGGTGGAAGGGGAAAATAGGCTGAAAATTAGAGTTTACTCTGAACCCTATTTATAGAGGTGCTACAATAGCACATAAAACCCCTAGCCTAACATTTCAAATTTGCAACCAGACAAACCATAGCTTTTACGCTAGATTTTGAGCACCCGAAGGTGTCGTAGCTGTGTCCGGTCCAGGGTTTGGACACTCGCTTGGTTCGTTCATTTCACAATTTGGGCATCTGAAATATGAATTGAGTGTCTAATTGTTTATTCTAGCTTGCAACTAGTAATCTTGGATTGAGCATTCAAAAATCATTTGTACGTCCGCAAGGGGCTACCCGAAAGTTGTTTCCGGTGCCCTCAAGGCATTTCAGAATGTAATAGTCCTTTGAGTTCCAATGCTTGGGCTGGGAGTCTGAAAGCTTTCGCGCACCCACGGATAAGATCCAAAATAATCTAAATGCCCACAGAGCAATCCAAGCACCTGAAAGTGGACATCTCACCAACTTAGCTCTCCAGCAAAGTGCCCGCTCATTTTTGGCGCTGCATCAGGCCATCCGAATTCATTTAAGGTACCCAAATCCTTGTTCTGGGTGTCCAAAAGGTCTGAAACTCAGTTTTTTTTTCCCTCTTTTGAAACTCTGTTTCGATACAAATTGATTTCAATTCGATCCAAATTTTGTGTAGACTTCTTTAAACTTGCTTTACATGCATAAACTTTCAATTTTAGCAATTAGATCCCTTAAATCTGATTAAAAAGCTTAATTGAACCCTCTCTTCAATTAAAGTTATTAATTACTCAATTATTTCAGTTGTATGTATTGCATATGATTTTATAGAGCTTCACGATACACAAAAAATTATAGTTTGTACTCTAACAAGTGAAAAACGTAATAAAAATTAATGTTCGGTTAAACCTAATCTTCGATCGCCATACTTATTATCAAAATTGGAATAGAAAAAATAGATATTATATATACCTGAAA
This sequence comes from Aechmea fasciata, assembly GCA_025177825.1. Classification (NCBI taxonomy): domain Eukaryota; kingdom Viridiplantae; phylum Streptophyta; class Magnoliopsida; order Poales; family Bromeliaceae; genus Aechmea; species Aechmea fasciata. The sequence continues at coordinate 10,423,961 of CM045939.1, forward strand.
ATTCAAAAGCCTAATTTGAATTCAAATAACTCTAAAACTCAAATTTACAGTCGTTACATCCAGATTATCCAATTAAACTGCTTCCTTTATTCTTCAACAATTTTTTATTTTCAGGGCAGTTTTCTATTTAAGTTTTTTTTAAAAAAATTTGAAAGATAGTTGATGCTTCAATGATTCTTTTATTATTTTTAATTTTATTTTAACTAAATAATAAAAATGTAATTATTTTTATTTAAATTTGAATAAAAATAAAAAAGGCCTGCTGATTGCCAACAAAAGTCAAATCTTTTATTCCGTTGCGAAAATGAAGCGGGAGGCGGGGGCAGGTTTGCAGTCAGCAGATGTGTCTCGTTTGCATTTCTAATTAAAATTTACCAAAATATAGAAGCTGGGAGTTTAATAGCTAAAGAATAAATAGAAATTAAAGTGAGAAAAAAAAAACTTCAAATATTATTCCTATGGTTTCGCACTTTCTCATTTTAATATCATGTGGTTTAAAATATATCACTTTTGTATCCTATGATTTTATTTTTTCTTTTTGTTATCACTTCTACTATTTTTTTTTCGTTAAATCAGTGATAAAGTTAAAACTAAATAATACTAAAGTGAGTATTCGATAAATTATAGATGAGATATCTGAAGTTTTTTTTGTATATGATTTAATGAAAAGGTAACGAAAATGCCCATGAAAAGGAAAAAAAAACCACATAATACTAAATTGATATATTTTAAGATATGTAGTACTAAAATTGTAAATTACGAAATCACCGAACTTGTATTTAAAGTTTTTTGTGGGCTTTTTGTCACGCCCCGGGTTGCACATCCACCGGGCACGCCGACAAATCCGCCGTATACAAAAGAATTTTCTCTGTATACGAAGCGTATTTAGCACTGTATAACATACAATGCTACAAACAGTAGCATAGAGCTGATAATAAAGTAACAAGCAGGTAGGAAAGTAAACTCTATATACATACAAGTGTTCAGATACAACGCTACTCGCTCCAGCGAGTTCACAACTGTATGTACAAAGGTAACCAACCAAAACCACTCCAAAAGTGTCACTACCTGCAGAAGGATCCTCTAGCTCAGCACCCGACGGGGAAGGGCTCTAACTCGTAACGCCCTTGTCTCGGTCCGACTCGGACGGAGCAGCAGCCGCAACAGAAGGCCCTGCAACAACAGTGGAAGAAAGATGGCGTGATAACTACTACAAAAATAAGTAGTCCTCAGTGGGTACCGCCCTAAACACATCGGTCCACCCACTAAGTCTACAGGGTAAGCAAAAAGGTAAAAGAAGCTGGAAACACTCGACAGCTAAAACCCCTATACTATCCTGCTCTAAATCACCCTCTGTAGAACAAGTAAAAAGGCGACCCAATCTTACGAGGGTGAAAGCACCCGTCCCGTCGAGGCAACACTACAACTACCCCAGGGGTAGCTAGCGGAGAGCAAGTCCACAACGAGGACGCAGCGACACCAACGCAAAAGCACTAAGCCAGACTCCGGAGCATCACTCGTGGGCGCGAACCAACCGAGTATGCAAGCGTATCTCTGTCGAGCTCAATCTGGCTCTCACAGGCATAGTCAAGTAACCAGGGTCTAAGCACTAATACCCCACGTGCCCCTTGGCACAAACTGTAACCACACAGTACACTGGGTCCACCATCAAACCCCCGACGGTGCCCGACAACCAGCACGACTAGACTCCGCTGAAAAGTGAGCTCGGCATCCCCAGCGCGAGCGTAAAAGCAAACTACACTACTCTGGGTATCCATCGCACTCCCACGGCGATGATACGGCACAAAACGGCTCCTAGAGCTAAATCTGGTAGTGTAGGCTAATGACGATCCAAAACGAAATTTTCTCCTAAGTCAAACCCAAGTCCAACATGTATAAAACTAAGTACTTGCTAAGCATGCTCCAAGGTTCAGATATTCATATACTAATCCATGCATTCGAGCTATCACATACTAGTCGAAACCAAAGTTTATACATGTCGACTATCAATACTTAGGAGTATTCCGATGTAAACCCACCTTAAGAAGCTCCGGGCAGCAAAGAAGGCGGCTCGCGTCCAAAATGGTCCCTCGCTGGTCCACCGAAGTCCGAGGTCTCCCGCTGCGAAGAGGCAAACCCAACAATAAGCGATTTTACGAAATCTGTCCGGAAAACAACGGCTGAGAAAAGCTTAATTCTAACTAAGCTAACCTTCTCCAAATTCAGCGATTCAGGGCTCGAAATCTTCGTCTCGCAGTCACGAATCCAACGCCGCAAGTTTCGACGCGATCCGACTTCCTGCGCGGAGAACTAGCCAAAGTGCTTGACGGTCGACGCCGGAAAACGACAAATCTGCACCTCAGAAACAGCTCACGAAACAGCGGCTCGGTAAAGATGGGTTCCGACAGGGCAAACCTTGTCCAAATCCAGCAAGTAAGGTCTCGTTGGAATCGTCTGGAAGTCGCGGATCCAACGCCCCAGATTTCGCCGGATTTCGACTCTCCTACACAGAGATCTAGTCAAAACTCTGCGGGTCGACGCTGCAGTCAGCAACAGCAGCAGTAAAATCCAAAAATCATGGAATTTAGAAGCAACGGAGGGAAACTCGATGGGCTACTCACCTCTGGAAAAGCCCTAGGCTCGTCGCTGAGCCCGAGGACGGCGGTCCCGCGCGCACGTCTGGCTCCCTCGCAGCGTCACAAGGTCGCAAACCCGCCGAAACCACGCGTCGGCGCGTCGTCGTCGAGGCTCGAGCTCCTCTTGAGCTAAGGGAGGCGACGGCGGCAAAGGGAAGGAGAAGAAGATGGAGGAGATGAACTCCTCCCTCTCTCCTCTCTGTAAGCAAGGGGAGAAGGGGTGATGTGACAAGTGTGCACAAAAGTCAAGCGCACCATACCTCCACTTTGTACCAAGTACAAAACTCCACTTGTCTGGTACAAACAGCAACCCGAGAGCCTAAGCTGCGCGGGGGCTATACCAGGTATAGCCCTGGTGGTTATACCGGTATAGCAACCAATCTTGTACCGTATAAAACCATATTTGTATGCAGTCTGACTCACCGAAAACCCGCTATTTGCAATTTCGTGACACACGCGCTCTCGCGTTCCCACGGGGCCCGTTTGGCGTCCATTTGGCGCCAACGCGACTCGGACTTGTCCCGACACTCGTCAGAGCTGTCGACAAGCCTCAGGTGCAGTTTTACAGGTCTCTACACTTTTTTTTATAAAATAACCCTATACAATTTTGTAATTGGCAAAATAACAACTTTGTTAAATTTTTTTGTAAAACTAACTCTTCTTTCGCCACATGGGTGCCACATCTGATTTTCATCTCAAAGACGTTGAATCGTTCACTGTCTTTGTGATTCTGTGGTGAAGGCGGTGAATAATTCACGCGCCTAAAAACGATGAACCATTCACCGCCTTTAGTGTAAAACCCTACCGCTTTCCTTTTTAAGGCCTTATTTTCAATTTCACCATTTCTAATTTTCTTTCATGTGCCCTTGAGAAGGCTGTAAATGGTTCACTGACATCTCGAGGGCACAGAAAAGAAAATTAAAAATAAAATTTGCACCAAAGGCCGTGAATGATTTACTGACTTTAGAAGGCGGTGAACCATTCACTGTCTTTTAAAGAAATATACAAAGACGATGAACGATTCACCGTCTTTGTGAGGAATAGCTGATGTGGCTTCCGCCTGGCGAAATGAAGGTTAGTTTTACAAATAAAATTTTAAAAGTATTATTTTGCCAAATACAAAATTCTACATGATCATTTAAAAAAAAAAAAGCCCTTTACTCCCCTCAAAAAAAAAAAATTGTTGGGAAGGAATGGTCCAATTATTATTATTATTTTTTTGCACATTATCTGCTTCGTTTAGTTTATTTAAAACTAATTTAATTAAAAATATAAATAAATTAAAATTTAAACTAGAGTCTCGGATACGCCACATTTGCTTTAGGTGCAACTAGTTTTTCACGTGCGATGCACGGCCAACTAATATAATAATATAAAATAACAAAAATTATGATGTAATAATAATAAAAAAGTATTCTAATTAATATTATTTTTTTTACAAATAAAAAAATATATTATTAAATTTAAGTTTTTGTTCACCAGTAAGAAATGACATTAAGAAAAAAATTCAAAAAAATCCAAATCAAATCAACAAACTAAAAATAAAGAAAAAAAAAAATTCAAAAAACATAATACCCAAAGAAAAAGAAAAGAAATATACAATCCCGATAACCTCTAAATTGAAAAAGAAAAAAACAAAAAATAAAAAAACAAAATCAGACCATAAAAAATACCCCCGAAATAATATTTTTTTAATGTAAGTGATCAATATATATAAAAAATAATAATAAGGTTATTGGTTAACTTACTTATTTTTAAATAATTTTATTTAATTTTATTTATATTTAAATAAATCATATAAATAGATATTATTTCCTAATTATTTGATTTGATTTAATTTATTTTAATTGACATAATAAAAGTTAATATACCCTAATTATTATTTCTTAAAAAACTCTATTTACTACATAAAGCATATAGAATAGATATTATTTTCTAATTATTATTTCCTAAAAAGTCTAATTTAAAAAATATAATTTTATTTCCCTAAAATATATAAAATCTATATTTGAGCTTGACTTAATTTGTTTTTTAATGTAAGTGATCAATATATATAAAAAATAATAATAAGGTTATTGGTTAACTTACTTATTTTTGAATAATTTTATTTAATTTGATTTATATTTAAATAAATCATATAAATAGATATTATTTCCTAATTATTTCATTTGATTTAATTTATTTTAATTGACATAATAAAAGTTAATATACCCTAATTATTATTTCCTAAAAAACTCTATTTACTACATAAAGCATATAGAATAGATATTATTTTCTAATTATTATTTCCTAAAAAAGTCTAATTTAAAAAATCTAATTTTATTTTCCTAAAGTATATAAAATCTATAATTGAGCTTGACTTAATTTGAACTAATTTGCATTAATTTTATTTAATTTGATTTTATTTGAATTCAGTTGAATTAATTTGCATTAATTTTATAAATTAAATAATTAATTTGAATCTATTATATTTAATTTTATTTAATTTGATTTATATTTAAATAAAATCATATAGAATAGAAATTATTTGCTAATTATTTGATTTGATTTAATTTATTTTAATTGACATAATAAAAGTTAATATACCCTAATTATTATTTCCTAAAAAAGTCTATTTACTACCTAAAGCAAGTCTAATTTAAAAAATCTAATTTTATTTCTCTAAAGTATATAAAATTTATATTAATTGAGCGACGCGTGGAAGCGTATAGGAGCGTGTCGAGTTTATAGCGAGGGTTAACAGGGTTATAACTTTAGTATAATATAATAGAATAGATAATAGATTATTGACGCAAAAAAAAAAGAAGAAGACAATAATTACCCTTATTAAAAAAACGAGGACAATAACGACGGCGATGTACAGGTTTTCTTCCGTATAATAACAGCGACGTGTCGCCGATCAATGCGGTGTTTCGACCTCGCTCTCCTAAAATCCGCGCGGCTGCGACCCGCCGCTACCCGCCACGTAGCACGACATCACTTTCTTTCTCCGACACGTGTCGCACTCACCGCCTCACGTTTTTCATAAGTTCGGCAAAGAAATCTGTTTATTTTTTTATTTTGTTTTTTTTTTAACGCGACTAATTCGACGTAACATTCAGACGCCGACATACACACCCATAGCGGAATCTGGGCCCCACAAGTAACTTTTAAAAAACTTGAGGCTGAAAACGTGCCACGCGTAGAGTCCGAACCCGGAGTCCCATGTTTCGGTGAAATAATTAATTAATTAATTAATATTTTCCTAGGAAATAGTGGGTTCGTGTCGTTCTCTCCCTCCTCTCCGGGAAGAGCCGCGACGAAGCTATGTAAACACCGAGGCGAATCGAGAATTTTCTCTTTTCCTTTCCCACACGCGAACACCGCCAAACCCTAACCCTAATCTCAATCCAATTTTTGTAAATTAAATCCCTAATTTCGAAATTTCTCTTCGATTTAGTGTAATTAGCGATCGGAATTCGTCGAAGAACGCAGCTAAATTTGTTTTTTTTTTTTTTTTTTTTTTTTTCTTGGGGTGGAGAGGCGTGTGGAAGGGTTCGAATTGTTACCTCCGATTTTTTTCGCCCTGTAGAACGATGGTGGATCCGTCGACGAAGCCCTCGGAGCCGTTGATGTTGGCGTCGCATGTGAGCGGGCGCCTCAGCGCCCTCGTCTCCCTCCTCCTCCTCCTCCGCGCCGCGGCGCTCTTCGTGCTCCTCCCGTTCCGGCGATGGCCGAGGTTCGTGCCGTCCTCGTCGTCGCCGTCGTCGGCGGCGGTCTCGGCGGCGGCGGGGGAGGAGAGGGCGGCGGTGTCGACGAGCGGCGGCGGAGGCGGTGGGGGAGGGAAGAAGGGGGGAGCGGCTGCGGCGACGGTGGTGGTGAGGGTTCCGGCGGCGATGGTGGCGAAGAGGAGGCAGAGGGAGCAGGAGGCGGCGGCGAGGAGGGCGGCGGCGGTGCGGAGGGTGAGGGCGGCGGCGTTGAGGGAGGAGAGGGAGGAGGGGAGGTGTCGGAGGGACTACGCCCCCATGGAGACGGCGAGGGGGGAGACGCTCTTCACCCAATCTTGGGCTCCCCTCCATGTTAAGACAAAGTATGTTCTTCTCTTTAAAATTTAATTTTGTTGCCCATTTTGTAATTCAGCATAGGTACAATTGAACAAATCTTATCTGAATTATGGATCATTTCGAGTTGGCTACTCAACGTTTCAAAATTTTAAATTTTTTATCCAATCTTTTAGTTCGTTTGATTTGAGACGGTTAATGGCATTTTGACTTTAACATTTGAATACGTTGTTCATAGTTTCGATAGCCAACTCAAAATGGTTTATAGTTCAGATAGGTTATGTACGTTTAAGCCTTTATAAAAACTTAAGAGCCTTTTTTTATATCTGAATTTCTAATGTTAGGAAAACTTGTTTTATTATTTTGTTGTCCTAATAATTCAATTCATTGTTGTATCTATTGGCTATTTATTATTGGGTAAAATAGTTTCAAATTCCTGTCCTGTGATAATAGACCCAGGAGAATAATAAGTTGAATTGGATGAGGCTAATAAGTTAAGTGGAACTGCGGTCTACAATAGAGTTAACGATAGTGGACCCAACAATAGCTCTTACGTCCAGATGGATTGAGTCGGGTCGAAGCCTCTAAGTGTGATAGGTGCATCCTTTCTATCAGCTCGTGCTTTTTGGATAGTTGGTTAGCGCCAACGATCCATAGTATCCCCCCAGAAAGAAGGGATTTCTCGTACATAAAGTATGCTAAAAAAATAAATGTAGTATTAAACGAAATTCAAATTTGGAAAGTTAAGCTAAGGCAAATGTGTTTTGAAATGGTGGCCTCCATTTGCTTTAGCCAAAAGGGGTTTCACATATTCTACATGTCCTTTATTTCTTATTATTTGTTCCTTTCTCCTTTCTACAGCGAAACAGAAGATTTTTCTACTCTGGGTGGTTGTGGGAGTGTTGGAACTAATTATAAAATATTCCAATTTTTTTCTTATTCGAATTATAAATTACGATATCGGGCGGGCAGAACACAATTTTGGAAATTTTAAACACAAGAAAACATTTTGAAACTATTAACCTCCATTCTTATTGCTATTTCGCAATGCTGGATACTTCATGTGAGTCAAGTTTATTTTTTTCCCATCCCTTAAAAAATGGATATTTGATTATCCATTGAATCAGTGAAATTGTGCATATTAATCATATGGTTACCGCAATTGTATGGTGCACGATTTGAATCATATGATTCTGTTCGATTCAGGGTCAAAACAGTATGAATCTTTTAAGGTAATCAATATTGACAAGGATCACGCAGAATTGAATTGTCAGAATTGACAATGAGTTGTGTGACTTGATCCTGGTTAATGTTGGATGATGACTGATTAATGTTGTCACTTATTCTATGAAGAGCCAAGGATGCACCAGAATAACTCACTGAGTCAAATATACTCATTTGCAGACCTACTTGGATCTAAATAAGGCTCAGTTGACCTTAATATCGCTATTGTCTAGTTGGACCACATTGGTAATTTAAATTTTAATTGATGGTACTACCAGCTTTAATTTAATGTAGTTACTGATTTAAATTTTAATTGCTGGAACTACCAGCTTTACTTTAATGTAGTTACTGATTTTTTTTTGTTATTACCATGCAGGGGTCTTGTTGTTCTTTTGCATGGTTTGAATGAGCACAGGTATGTTGGTTTGGTCTTTTCGCTGAAAGATATTTTTATTATCCACTCTTCATTTGCTTTTGTAGTTGTAAGAGGCGACATATGTCATGTTTCTCTTGTTGATGTAACAGTGGCAGATATGATCATTTTGCAAGGAAACTAAATGATAATGGTTTTAAGGTGCATGCAATGGATTGGATTGGTAAGTTGTTTGACAGATTGTTTTATTATTTCGGTTATTTTTCTTTTCTTTATTTTTTTGCATTTTTCATATATATATATATATATATATATATATATATATATATATATATATATATATATATATATGAAATTGAGAAGTACCGAAGAAGCGTCCTAAAAGTAACTAAGCCATAACTGCGTTATTATTTTTCTTTTGTTTTTCTTTTTGGGAATCGGGAGCAAAGCCCCCACCTTAATTCCATCAACTGTTTCTTCGGCTTCTTAGAGTGTGGCTGGGTCTAAGCTTCATTGGTGCATTATGACAATTATTTTGGGTAAATTTAATACAAAAAAGAGTGTCTGACACATAGTGTGAAGTATACCACAGCTATTATATTTGATACAGTATCTAATATGGAAACATTTAGGCCTCATTTAGATGCACGGTTAAAAAATTTCATAGAGTTTATAGTCTATGTTTTAGGTCCGGATAAAATAGAGAATCCTATAACTCTAGAGGATTCCATCACTTCATTTTTAGACTGCTTGGATATACACTATATAATTGCAGATAATTTGTGGCACTCTTAAAAATTTAGGCGTTAGAGAATTCAAATTCTAAAACTAGCTATCAGATGACCTGCTTGATACAAGAGCTGTAAGGTAGATTTACTCCATCATCAATTAACCTACCGAGGCATCAAACAAATAATAATCAAGGAATTTCATGTCATTCTACAAAGTAACTTAGTTGTGAAAATACAAAGTTTTTCACTTAAAGTTAGACCTTGGAATCAGAGTGAATAATTCACTGCCTACACATCTAGAGATGAAGAGAATATAGTAATACATGGATATATGGATCACCAATAATAAAAGATCCATCTAAAAGTTAAAATCATATGAGGCTCAGTTGTTAATGTTGAATGCATATTACTTGTGCTTTCGCTGGTTAATCCATCTGTTCCGCTGGACAAACTCTTCTAATTTTAACTACAAAAATTCAATGTAAAAAAAATCATTAGATGGCGAAAGAAATTCTATAGATATTCATTAAAGATCTGGATATATGGAAGACTAACAATTTTGATACATTTAGCTATGGCTCTTATTGAGGAAGCCGATTCAAGACCTATTGAAGTAAGTAATATAGTTCAAAGGTTAGAACTTTAGGCAACAATATTAGCACAAAAAAACAGTAGTAAAATGTGAAACAAATTCTAGTTACAGTCTAGATTATCTAACCTTGGATATTAATGTTCTCAAATGAATCATTGATCAATGACTTAGATGAATCAGGGAAAGTCGATTTGACTATCTATATCGTGTTTTTGACCTACGTTTCACAGAGTTACAAAATTGGAAAAACAAGTCACAGGACAGAAATTGCTGGTTTCTTTGTCCGGGCTTTGGTCTAAAATTGTTGTTCAAATAAAACACAAATAGATATTTGATACAAATCCCCGAACAGCTTCTCACTTGCAGCAAAAGCAAAAGCTCGAAATCTATTTTTGGAGGTTGTTGGTATCAATTCTGATTGAAGCCCAGGAGGGGGAGTGAACATGATAAACGCAGCGTTGATAGTGATCCTATGCCGGATCTTGCTCTCTTGAAGGTGTCTGTCATGCCGTCGACCATTAACCCAATTCGGGCGAGATTCAAGAATTTGTTCCTGTACGTTTTGCCTCTTCTGCTTCTCCCCTTTGATCCAAACGCTTCTACTTACACGGTGGCGAGGATGGTGGGCTTCATAGGGAAGCAGCAAGGAAAATATGGTGAGGCTTCATTTGAGGTGTGAACTTGTATCGTGGTGGTGGTGGTGGTAGTGGGGGATTGGGAATTTGTAGAAGGATAGTCAAGGGTAGAGGGGGAAGGGCGAGGAGAATGATGGTAAGTGTGAAAGCGAGAGCACCACTAGTGGCGGTGAAGGAGCGATAGAGAGAAGGGGGACGGAGGAGAAGACAAGGTGTTAGGGGGCTGGGGGCGGGGAGGAAAAACAGGCCATTAGTGTTGTATGTGACTGCGGTTAAAGAGGGCGACAAATTCTTTCATTTTCCCATGCCAAATCCTTCGACTCTTCCAGGCATGGGTTAGGCATAAATGGATGGTCATTATAATACAACAGTTATTAGTGCATCCATCAACATCAATGGTTAATAGATTTAATACTTCCATTAGAAATCTGTCAGAGCACTCTACAGGATTCAAGTTTGATGGTATTCATGTGGAATAGTGAATATTTATGTGCGATTAATCATCTTATAAAGATTATATGAATCTCTAATATTAGACATTCAAATGGAATATACTTTAGAGTGGACTGAGTTGTGAATGTGGACCGAGTACTACAGACAAAGGACAAATCGATATTGGTCCATCTCTCTATTGAGCTAATTATATTGGGCCTATTTGTCACTTGGGCCTTGTTCTTTGGGCTATGTAATTTTAGTGAAGTCAGATCTCCTCGTTCTATGTATTCTAACTATGTATTCATATTTGATGGCTCTTGTCTTAGAGGCTAAAGTGGGGTGATTAGAACATTAGAGGAAAAAAAATAGAGAGAAGTAGAGATTGAGAAAAGTAGGAGAAAAGAAAGAAAACACTAGAGCTTCGGTTAATCTTAGTTCTATGAAGGAAGGGGAATCTTCCTTCTGAGGTATGGTTTATACCATTTAGATAAAGCTAGAAATTGTTGGAGGTCTCTTTAGCTTCGGATTGAAGGTGATATCTCTCCCATTTGTATCTCTCTCGTAGTCTCCAAGTTTTATAACAGAAGCTTCTTTTATTTTTTCGGATCCTCCCTTCGTGCCGCGGCATACTCTGCAGTATCGCACTAGACAGAGCGGCACGCAGGAGTGTGCCGCGGCACCGTGCCGTGCTGGCACTGTGTTATTTCTTTTTTTTGCTATTTTGCTTTTTTTTTTTTTGATTTTTGCTTTTTTTCCCCTTTGTTTTGCTCTTTGGGATACCAAGACCATTCCGGGTATACCTTCCCTATCTCTCTTTTTTTTTTTTTGTCCTTTTGCACTTTTTATTTTTCTTTTTGACTTAGATATTTGTTTTTTGGCTTTTTGGTTTCTTTTTTTTTTGGTTTGCCCTTTGGGTAACCCGAAGGCTGAAGCATCTCTCCTTTCTCCAGTTTATTTTTGTCATGTTGCACTTTTTTGCACTAATCATGGGTCTCAACCACGTCAAATATATAGAGTGGTAAATGGCTGTAGAAAAGATAAAAGGTCCTCACAACAAGATTATGGGAAGATGAGAGCAGGTTTGGAAGCAAGATCAACTTGACATCCACGAAGGGATGATACTTTGCACACTTATCAACATAGCCTTTATGGAAGGATGTTTGATTATGATGCATCAATTCATGGCACTCAAAGTGAATTCCAATCCATTTGGCATCAATTAGAGCAACAACAATCCGGTTACTATCCATCTATACCTTTACATAGTGAAAGCTCATATGGCGAATCTACATCTACTGATACGTATGCATATTCACATTATGGTTTTTCTATTTCGTACAATCCTTTTCATTATGGTGTTTCAGTCCATATGCCACAGATGACCGTTATCCATTACATCCACGATTCAGTTGTATATGCTATCTCGGACAATACAATAAGCTATACTCGGAATATATGAATTTCTCACAATACCAGCAATATTTATATCAATATTTTCAAATAAATCTCGTATATGCAGATGACAATATGTTATATGATCTACTGCGACGATCTATATGGAATTAAGCAGTCATCTCTATATAAATATGTAAATTTAAATAATTATTATACTTGTGAATTTTGTTATTGTATTTTAATTTTTATTCTACATTAGGTATAGTTGTACTTACATACAAAAAACTTGCATACATGTTAAAAGTGATGAGTATAATAAGCTATACATAGCAAATATTCATAATTATTTATCTAAATTTTCAAAATAAAATTCTAAGAGCTTATTAGAACCAAAAAAATTGAAATAAGTCCATGCCAAAGCGTGCTAGTAGGAGGTCATGCGTATCCAGCGGCGTGCAATCGTATCACGTGTCGGCATGTAAGGGTACCTGTGCTGTTCCGTGCTAGGAAGAGAGCGGCACGCCTCCGTGCCACAACACTTTAAACCTTGATGTGGATGATATATTGATTGCTAATAATGATCAAAATGATATTACAAAGTTGAAGCTTGACATGTCAAAGAAGCTTGCTGCTAAGGATCTTGGTGAAGCGAAGAAAATTTTGGGCATGCAAATCAAAAGAGATAGGTAGCAAGGCAAGTTATGGCTTAGTCTATTGGGGTATATTTCTAAGGTATTTGAAAAGTTTGAAATGAATGTTTGTAAAGTGGTTTCTACTTCATTACCCGGGCATTTTAAGTTATCCAAAAGAAACTCTCCAACGAATAAGACTGAAAGTGATAAAATGAAGAATGTTTCTTATAATTCCGCTATTGGGAGTTTGATGTATGCTATGGTTTGTTCAAGACTGGATATAGCTTATGTGATTGGAGCTATTTCAAGATATATGTCCAATCTAGTATGGGAACATTGGCAAGCCGTTAAGTGGGTTCTTTGGTATTTGAAGGGTACGCAAAATGGTTGTGCGTGTTTTTGTTGAACTTCTTTGGAGGTGAATGGATTTATTGATTCTGATCATGCCGGTTGTGGAGAGATAAGAAAGTCTACTATGGGATATATTTTCACATTTGGAGGTAGTGTAGTTAATTGAATGTCTAGATTGCAAGATGACATTACCTTGTGTCACGCCTCGGGACCCAGCAGAAGCCCGCCCGGCGCGTGCCCAGACCCGCCGTACGTCTAAAACACACAAGGCGTCTACCATGAAACGATAAATAAAATGACAACAGTATAACATCTAGAAGTATCAAAGCGAAAATAACAACTAGAAACTAAAATAGGAAGCAAGTAAGGAACTAAAATCCACTATGATCCATAAAGTAAATAAAACTAGAAATCCCATAACAAAAACTAAAAGTAGTACATAGGTGGTCTCTACACATGGATACAAAAACCTCACTCTCTCTCTCGAAAATACAAAAAGAGAGAAAACCACTTAGGTAAGAGTGAAAGCTGCTATCTAGCTATGCGCGACTCCCTTGCCGCGATCCCGTGCCTCCGCCGGTGCCGAAGGCTCTGAAACATAACATAAAACAAAGGGCGTGAGAACTATTAAATAATAGTTCTCAGTGGGCAATTACTGACTTCAGTTGAGTGCACCACTAGGCCCCAAAACTAAACAAGTAAGCGAATAAGTGGAAACAATATAAACGACATGTAAGTAAACATGTATGCTGCTACAACATGATATCTCTGCTTAGCATGAAAGTGCATACGTAAGAAAGCTATTCTAAGCATGAATAGGCAATATAAACAACTAGTCCAATGTCCACAATATAATAGTAACGTGTCCAAGTTTACTATTCTAGTCAATGTCCAGTGTTAGTTTTAACTACTTAAAGTTTAAATCTGATAAGACTCGCCCGAAGGCTGTCTGGCCTGAAGATCCACCAGAAGGCTGTCTAGCCGGTGCCGAGCCTAATGGCCCCGTAGTAGTCAATATCCCCACCTTAGTAATGAGCCTATCCCACGGCAATCCACTTCGGCGCCCAATCCCTCACGGCGAATATGTATCGCGATGGCCATCTCCGTGAAGCCGCCTTAGGAGCAACCTCACAAGCGTCGTGCGAACGAGCACAATGGCAAGTAATTGAACCAATTGTCTCAAGTCTCAAGTCGTCATGTCTAAAATATGGAATATATAACACTATGTACAAGGCCTATCTCTAAGTCATCATGTCTAAAACATGGTATGTCATCATGTCTAAAACATGAAATATATAGCATAAGTCAGTGGTCTATTGTCAAGTCTCTATGTTGCAGTTTTATTGTTTTCTAAGTTAAGTGCCCCTTTATGACACTTAAGCTTTCTAATTTCAAACAGGCATTTAAGGTTCAAGAATACTTAATTCTAACTATCTTTCCACATGCAACAATAATTTCCAACCTGGAATAATGAATACTTTAAACATGCATGCATGCTACATCTGATGCTCTACTATATAGAGATAAATTCATGAAACATAACCCATGCATTTTAAGTATTCCAAAATTCACATCTCTCAAAAAAAAGTATTCCAAAATTCACATAAATTCTATCTATCATGAATATGCATGCAAAATGATTAAACAAAACCGAATAGCCACATATGAGACATTTTCTCCCATTCTCAAGAAGCCAAACCCACCAAGTGCTTCGTCCGGCTTTTCGAACCTCTAACGAAGCTTCGATCTAGCCTCCTAACACCCTAAGATGTAGACTAGAAGAGTTACAACCTCGAAATGATGAACCATGTGTTCAAACAATAAACAACACAAGAAAAGGGTGAGAAACTCACCAAATACTAAGAAAACTTTCTCGATCTCCAAATGGGAGTTAGAGTCCTTCAATTCCAACCTAAACAAAGGTTCTAAACCATCAATTAGGTCCCAAAGCCCTCAAATCGAAAATCCCCAAAATCTAACCCTAAAATTCCATTCTAGGGTTTCTACTCACAAAGACCAACAAAACTCGGATCTAGAGGAAAGAAACTTGCTACTTACCTCTAAGAAGCTTCAAATCAAGTTTAGAATGCACAAAGGTGGAGGATCCTTCCTATCAAGCTCCAACAAAAGCTTCAAAGCTTCTCCAATGGTGGAAATTGCACCATAAAGCAAAAGAGGAGTTAAACACTTAAATCCCAAGAAAAAGGGAGAAAAAAACCAAAGAGGAAGAGAGAGGAGGTCCCTTACCTCTTTCTTGCTGTTCCGAAGCTCAAAGAACAGCCCTAGGGGCGTGGGGTACCCATATAGTGTTGCACAATTGCAAAAATGCCCCTGCAGTTCGCCCAGTTCAGAATCTGCCAAAGTGTACCGGTACACGGGCAAGTGTATCGGTACAAATCCTGCGAAAACAGCAAACCAGAGCCTCGAATTTTCGGATTTCGACCAAGTGTACTAGTACAAATTCCAAAGTGTACCGGTACAACCATCACAAGTGTACCGGTACAAAGCTCAGAAACTCCAATCCGAGAGCTGACCAAACATTCGACTTTTCGGGTTTTGGTGCTAAGTTTTAAACCATCGTTCTCGGGGTTCGAACTATAGGTCGGGACACTGTCAACGACCTTCCAAAAAATGTGGAAAGGTTCCAAACTTAAACCAAACACTCGAACCTCACAATTTGCGCAAGTCCAGTGTGTTACACTTTGTCCTCTACGGAAGCCGAATATGTTGCCTTGACCAAGGCAGCAAGGGAAATGATTTAGTTGAAGCAATTGCTTACACAATACGAAGTAAAGCAAAACAAATATGTTGTGCATCGTGATAATCAAAGTGCAATTCATCTCGCAAAGAGTACGACGTATCACTCCCAAACTAAACATATTGATGTTTGCTTTTATTTTATTTGGATGGCATTAGGTCGTTGACACTTGGATGTGGAGAAGATCGATGCAAAGAAAAATCTTGCGGATATGTTGACAAAGATTGTTCCTACAGAAAAGCTCACATTTTGTAGAAAGAACTCCAGATTGATCAAGATGTAAACAAAGTGGTTGGAGAATAACACATTTGTGATGAAGCTTTTTTGATAGATGAATATTATTTGTTTGAAGGATGATGATTTGCCTTCAAATAGGAGATTGTTGAGCCAATTATAGTGGGCCTATTTGTCATTTGGGCCATGTTCTTTGGGCTATGTAATTTTGGTGAAGGCAAATGTCCTATGTTTATGTTTTCTAAACTACGTATTGGGCCTCCTACTTGTAAGCCTTTGGATCATGATTCTTTTGATCCGAAGGCTCATATTTGATGGCTCTTGTCTTAGGGACTAAAGTGGGGATGATTAGAACATTAGAGTAAAAAAAAAACAGAGAGAAGTAGAGAGTGAGAAAAGAAGTGGGACAAAAAGAGAAAAAACCTAGAGATTGGTTTAATCTTAGTTCTATCAAGAAGAAGGTGGGATCTTCCTTGTGAGGTGTGGTTTACACCATTTAGGTAGAGCTAGAGGCTATTGGGACTATATTTATCTTCGGATTCAAGGTGGTTTCTCTTTCATTTGTATCTCTTTGTAATCTCTAAGGTTTATGGTGGAAGCTTCGTTTGCATTTTTCTCCGGTGGATGTAGGAATAGCCGAACCACATATTCTTGTGTTCTTGTGGTTTTTAATTTATTATTGCCCTTGTGTTTTGGTTCTCCATTGAATGCTTATAGGGTGTGGGTTGTGAAATTGCCCACCAAATATTTGTGAAATTGCCATCAATATTTTTCGTCCTCATTTTACAACACTCTTTCTGTAGTTAGTAATTTCTACTTTTTTTCCCCCGCTAATAGAACATAAAGAATGGAACAATTCCCTTCTGAAATAAACCCAATCAAACTAACTCATCCATATTCAAAATAAATATCCTTAACACTAAAAGAACCAGCACTGAAGCTGATTGCTGTAAATGTATACCCTTAATCCAAAACTCACGAATAAGTCATAGTTTATTTAATCCACAGTGTAGAATATGACTCACCATCTTAATCATGAACTAGTTGGCTAAGATTGGTAGGAAAATCTTGCAGAAAATCACGAGGACTTAGAAAATGGAAAAGGCTATTATTATTGAAATACCAATGTAGGATATTTTGACTTCAAACCTAGAATAAATGCCGATCTGAAAGTAGGATTCAGATTGAAACATTTTGTATTTGGACATATTTGGGGCAATAAAAGGCCTGCTTTTTATAGCTTCTCTCACTGAGCTTGAGGCCACCTTTTTTTTATTTGGAATTTTTATCTTTTCTTTTATGTTGTTATTAATTGCTAGGAACATTAATATAGCTTAATGTACAACAGTTATAAATAATGAGGAAACTTTGTTGTGACTTGTGACCTTAGCTTCCACAGAGATCTATAACTGTTTACTTAATTGCTTACACTGCGCAGACTCCAACAATGACATCTGCAAGAATAGCCTTTGAAGCGTGGTGGCTGGTAAAAACCTCTAGTTTTGAAGTTTCTACCTTATCTACCGAAGTAAATTAGTAAATGCATAATAAAGTAAATGATCAAAAATTGTCGTGGGAAATTATTGCCTGGACTTGGGGAATCATGTCACAAGTGGATTACAGCTCTTAGAAGCTGCCGCTCATCTCTCGATGAGAAGCTTTTACGTTATTGTAATCCTTCTCACCTGCCAAACACCACGAAATAGCTTATCAAAAAAAGAAAAAAAAAAGAGAACCCCTTACCAAACAAATTTACTATTCGTGGGTATATGGTGATTTTTAGAAGCTTCTATGGTGATTTTTAAAAGCTGCTATGGGTGACATGGAAGCCCGTGGGCAGGCAATAATTTCTTCATATGTGTATGTTAGTTGCGTGGTTTCACCTTCCTGAGGCTATTTGAATTTGGCAAGGTTTGCTATATATTGCCTGCGGGTGTTATACTGTGTATTGAACTTTTAATTCATGTCAACTAGTGATATTTTGAAATAGAAACAAAACTGTCCTCATTATCTTTTTCCGTTAAGCTATTTCATTTCAATACTTGTAATTCCTATTCATTTCAATTGAAGACATTTTGAAAATCAGCAACATTTTGCATAAAAGAATATCCATAGTTACCATAATTAATTATTGTGATTCAATCGATAATTTTTTAGCTTTTATTCCTTTTTTTCTTTAATTGGCTTGTTTATAATTTTCGAAACTTCCGGCCATGTTATGGGACAAGGGTAATCAAAGTCTGAACAGTGTTCATACCAATTTAGTATTCATTTATTAGTTGCTCATGAACAGAAGTGAAAATATGTTTCCAAACTTAACATATTGAGTTTAGTGAAGTTACATTATAACTTAATGTTGAATTTGTATGTATGCAAGATATCAAAGCTAGAATCTCATGATGAACAATTGGAAATAGTGAAGAACGTTGATGATAGATCCGATGTTCAGAGGTTACATGATTCCTAAAGGGGAAATAAATGTCTGAATGCCAACTTAATTGATTAAAAACCAAAAGATAATCTAATTTAAGAAGGTACATGGTTGTCTGTGATAATGAGGATTGTCTCCAAACACAGGTCATGGTGGGAGCGATGGTCTGCATGGATATGTTCAGTCTCTTGATTATGCAGTCAGCGACTTGGTATAGACACTTGTTCTTATGTTTGACTTTCCGTAATTAGTGATGGGTAAAATGTTACTCCTGTCCTTGAACTTTCATTAGATTGCAAGTAGCTTCTTGAACTGACAATTGTGGTGATTATGTCCTCCCCATAGTCCGTAAATTATAAATTTGAACCTTACCCTATGTAACAACTATTATGCACAGACTGATCAAGTGATCATTTAACGTGCGATCTAAAGTCTATTTGTTGTTCCACACATTAAGTGGCCACTTGTAGATCACTTGCCTTGACAACCGTTAAAATAACCGATATGCAAAGATCAGATTGGGTTATATACACCCGTCGAGGATATGATTGCCAAAAGTTTAATCTTGAGGGATAATAAGTGCAATTGACGTTCAAGAGGCAACAATTCATTTCATCCATATACAATTAGCTTCTATAAATCTCCCTTTGCGAAACTTTTCTTGCTTATGTAGAAAGCATTTCTGGAGAGAGTGCTGTCAGAAAATCCGGGCTTGCCATGCTTTTGCTTTGGTCACTCAACTGGCGCAGCAATTATTTTGAAGGTGAGGTAGTTTTCAAAATTTATGTTACTTTTAATCTGGAGATGGTTTGAAATAGAAACGTTATAAACTATGTAATATTTTTGTTGATTTGTTATTGAAGGCAGTGCTTGATCCAAAGGTAGAGGCTCTTGTTAAAGGTGTTGTGTTGACTTCGCCGGCGATTCATGTCCAGCCAACTCATCCTATTGTAGCGGTAAGTTGAACTTAGGAAATTGGAGCTCTGTCCTATTTTCATGTGTTGTAAAGTTCTGTGAGTTGTTTCCTGTGAGGATCGCTGCAAAGTAGGCTTATTGTGACATCAATCTCTACGTTTGAGAGCTCAAATATAGTTAACGGACCTGTTTATCACTACTACGTGTGTGATCCGAAGCTATGCAATAGGGGAGTAAGAAAAAATGCATAAGAGTGAAAAATTGGAAATTAGAATTAGTTTTTTGGTTGGATGTGTTAGTATCTATTCGCAGTGCAAATAGTGAGGTCTAGGGTTTAGAATTTTGTTTTTTGTTTGTAGGACCCTCTGCTTTCCTATAACTTAATTCTTAATCCTTAACTTTCAGAGTTTCTAGTGAATAGTAATATTTCTATCTTACTGTGGCAGGTGCTGGCACCTGTAATCTCCCTCATCGCACCCAAGTACCAATTTGCTGCTGCCAACCGCAACGGACTTTCTGTCTCACGAGACCCAGAGGCTCTGAGATCGAAGTATTCAGACCCGCTTGTCTTCACCGGCGCAATCCGAGTCCGAACCGGCTACGAGATCCTCCGCATGTCCAGCTACTTGCAGCAGAACTTGAGCCGAATCAATACTCCTTTTCTAGTCCTTCATGGTACTGCCGACTTGGTTACCGACCCTGAAGGCTCACAAAAACTCTACGAAGAAGCTGCTTCATCGGACAGGTCGATTAAGTTGTATGAAGGGCTTTTGCATGATCTGCTTATCGAACCTGAGAGAGAAATTGTCATGAGGGACATAATTGATTGGTTGAACTCGAGAGTATGAGCTCTACGGCATTGCGATTATAAGCTCCTTCTGTTCATGACTTCGCCAACCATTTTCTTCTTTGAGGCGAAGTGATGGTGTCGACGAGGTTCTGGATTGCACTCAACTGTTGTGGGATCTTAAAATATTCCTGAGTTGTACCTAAGCAATTTTGAGCTCTCCATCAGTGTTGTAAAAAGTTAGTATGTTCACAAGAATATGTTCTTCTTTTTTTCCTCTTTTTCTTCGTTCTCGAATGCAAATAAACGAATGCCGAGAAGTTAAATGAAATATATAAAAGTGTACTCTAAAAAGCAGTATTGTAGACAATGTGAGGGGAAGGAAGATCTTGGAGTGCAATTCCTTCATCTGGTTTAGAGCTGAGTGGTGAATAGTGTAATTGTTATCAGAAGGGTCTGGAGAATAGATTTTTGGATTTTGTTGGAGCTAGTTGTAGCAGAGTTTTTCTTTAAGCAGAGGCCTTTTATGGTGTTTTTATGGGCTGGAATTTTAGTATTTTCTTGCCACTTCTTGGTCCCGTGAGGAGGAGATTTTGACCGTGTCTTTCAATACCTCCCCTCCTTAAGGCTAGCCAGCTTATGCAGGTGGGTTCCATGTTGCCGAACACGGCGAACTGATCACTTCTAGTCTTTTGGTATTTTCGGTATTCTTGCTCTATTAAATTGTGATACTCCTGTATTTTTTTTTTTGAGAAAAAGATAACATGCTATACCCGCTTCATTCATCTAAAAGATGAACTAGGCTACAATGGTAAGGCATCCGGGGCCTCGGAACGATACGAAAAAAAAAGAAAAAAAAAGGAAAACAAAAAAAAGAAAAAAAAAAAGAAAAAAAGAAGTTAGAATTAGATTAAGGTTTCCCAGCATGTCAGTAGCTGCTATACTCCTGTGTGTTAGTAGCAGTATATGGTCAGTTGTATGCATGATTTCCTTTGAACATTATATTAGCACGTGGGACATAGATTGATGAATAATTCTACGGATCGATTGGAATCATGCTTTATATGTACTAGTATAAAATCCGCGCTTCACTGCAGATAAATAAAATTTTAATTAATTAATATATAATTATTTAAATTTTAAATTTTGAAATGTAAATTTAAAAACATAATACATTTGAAAAAATCATTAACTTCTCAATAAAATTAAAAACATAATACATTCGAAAAAATCGTTAACTTTTCAATATCAAAATATTTACCAACTCAATATTAAAAATGACTTAAAATTTAAAAACGTAATACATCAAAAAAAATCGTTAACTATATCAAAATATTTGCCAACTCAATATCAATCATTTATGTTTCAATATCAAGAATTCAACTCATTAGAAGGCTAATTAGAGGGAAAAAAAAAAAGTGTACTCAGGCAAAAAAAAACAAATCTGCTCTTCCTCTTACCCTTTTTTTGTTTTTTTTATTTGCTTACGAAATAGTAGAATGGTTAATAAATTTCTGGACGGGGCTATGGCTGCGGCGGCGTTGGCCTCCGCGTTGACGTCGGATATTTTCGACACACATCTTCCACCTAAAAAAGAGAAAAAATAGCCAATCAACAAAATTTTGCATGTACATACATTATCAACTATTTTCGACACACATGTTCCACCTAAAAGAGATAATTATGGTACAACGCTGGCTTTGTAATTTGTATAAGTATAAAGGAGAAGGAACTGAACCATGGGCTCTTCCCTGTAAAATAAGAAACGAATTGGAGAAAAATTTCAAAAAAGCGCAAAAATCACACTTTTAGCTACACTTACATAGACCCTAAATTAAAAAAGAAAAAGAAAAATCATATACATAAGAGGGAAAAGAAGATATTTTATGTGGTGGTTTGAACGGTTGATGATGGTGCTTTCCTGTGCCACCGCCACCGCCACCGCCGCCCCAACCTCCATCCCTTCATTAGCCCTCTCCTCGCCTGCCACCGCTCACTCTCCACCCATGCGTCGGCCCTCCCCTCGGAGGCGGACATCTCCGCCCTCGACGCTCCCGCGGCCCTCGCCGCGGCCTCCGTGGTCGCTGCTGCCACTGCTGCGCTCTCCCTTTCCGACCCCGGACGACGGCACCAGCGCAAGCCATTGCCGCCGCTTATGCTAACGAATGATAGGGAGAGAGAGAGGGGGGCCAAGATAAAGAGGAGAAGGGAAGAGAGAGACAGTAGGGGAGAGCAAGGAAGAGAGAGAAAGAGGGAGACAGCTGGATGTGGGAAAAGAGAGGATTTTCTTGGGAAGGAGCCAAGACAGCAGGATTTTCTTGGAAAGGAGCCAAGAAGTTGTTGTTAGAACAAATCCGCACATAAAATCTGATTGTGATTAAATCTAACTAATTTTGTGATAACAATAAATAAATCAACTTACCGATAAACGCTAAATTCCCAAATAATTGTAGAAAAAAGAAATCCAATATATAAGATAAGCGCGTATTCCCGTCCTTACGTGCAAGGATTAAACAACACCCCAAGATACGACCTAATTCCCCTTCATGAGCACGATCGTGAAGGAAGTTGACGAAGACACTTTCAACACCCGATGATAAAAGGAATCAACAAAATAAACAATTGATAAAAACTTAATTAAAATTCTCTTCTATACTTGTTGTTTTTTCACTGTTTATGTACACTATAAACAGTAAAATAAGTATGTATATATAGAGATAGGGAAACAAGAAAACTTACCGTTGGTATTCCCAACGTTAAGATTTTCTTTAATTAGCCATTTTCATTAGCACACATGAATGTCCGCTGTAACGTCCGTAATAAATAAAATTAAATTCAGCAAATTAATTAACATAATAAAAGATAATAAATAAGAATAATTATAACATTAAATGATAATAAAAGAGAATTAATTAAAAGAGAAATTATTGGATTTTCTCCAACAATCCCCCACAAAAATTCAAAATTTCGAAATAGGAATTAAACTCGAAAAACAAAATAAATGAATAGATCACCGGGTGTTTATACTATGCAATCGGTAAGGTGTCTTTAAGAGACTTAACCTCATTTAGTGTAAATAGTTTCCATCAGAAGGAATCGGAGTGAACCAGGTCTTGAACTACGTTCCTTTGGCCCTGACTTCAACTACCACACACACAGTACAGAAATCTCTGTCGCGGGTCTGTGCGTTAATGGCCATGCACAGTACCTTGATTTTTCATAAGAGCTTCTATGTATAGCCCATTCACATAGCCGCGGCCACATACGGATACTCTTATATAGGTGGTTTCCTCCAGGGATGTGTGTAGAGTCACATCTCGCGAAAATTATCGCCTTGATCCCATTAAGAGCTCTCACTCAACCTAATCCACTACACAGAGCACTACTCACCATAGGGATGGGATTGGAGCGAACGCTCCTTTATAAATTTGTAGAAAGTGCTCTTGGCCAACCTGACAGCTTGTTTTTACCACATTGAACCTTCTGGGATCGCCTATCACAAAGGTTGGGTTCCCATCGGGAAGGCCCTTTACGGGCAAATCCACATCCCCCTCGATGACTTCAGGAACTTAATCCTATTCAGGCCGTTCGTCAAATAATCTGCAAAATTCTGATCAGATCTGATAAAACTCAAATAATAATAACATGAAATGTTAACCATCTAACAGATTTTAATCTCAATTTAATGCGTCGGCCAACTTTAGAATTTATCAAATTCTTTTACAAGCTGACATTAAGATAAAAGAGATGAAATCACGAGAGCAATTATAATAGCTAAATTTATCAAACTGATAAAAGTGCACCCCCACAATTTATGAGATATACTAAAATTTAAAATAATGTTGAATAGATTTTGATTCAATAGAAAATAGATGGCCTAAACAATTTAAAAAAATTTTATATCAATTAAATATTTTCGAGCAAATGACAAATACAATCAAATTATTATTTGATGCTGCAAACAGTATATAAGTAATGCTAAACCAATAATAAAGACAAGAATAAATTTGTGCTTTATTGGTTAGGGTTTTCTTTATTAAAAAGAATTACCATTCAGACTGCAGTTTCAAATCCCAGTAAAAGACAAATAAAAATTGCAAACAAATTATATTCAATTAAAATTTGAAAATACTAATCTCAACTTAAATTAATATTGTAGGTCAATCATACAAGCAAGTTATAACAAATAGTAAACTTTTTATGTCAAACAACAAGTATTTAACTTTTCTACTGTTATGTAAAACAACAACAAAACAGTAAACTTGTATCTCAAATCAGCAAATAAAATTAAATAATATGCAATTACATGTTAAAATGCTAATCCCGAAAAACTTTATGTTTGAATGTCAATCATACAAACAAACTAACAAATAAGTTATATACATATAAAATTAAAATTAATTTAACGCGGATTAGCACCCGTTAAATTTCAATCACAATCAAATTGGAAATACGCCTTAGATTGTTAGAACAAATACATAAAATCTGATTGCGATTAAATCTAACTAATTTTGTGATAACAATAAATAAATCAACTTACCGATAAACGCTAAATTCCCAAATAATTGTAGAAAAAGAAATCCAATATAATAATCTCCTAAGCGTGCGAAGACTGCCTAAGCGTATTCCCGTCCTTACGTGCGAGGATTAGCCGGGAACAACACCCCAAGATACGACCTAATTCCCCTTCTGCGAGCACGATCGTGAAGGAAGTTGACGAAGACACTTTCAACACCCGATGATAAAAGGAATCAAGAAATAAACAATTGATAAAAACATAATTAAAATTCTCTTCTATACTTGTTGTTTTTTCACTGTTTATGTACACTATAAACAGTAAAACAAGTATGTATATATAGAGATAGGGAAATAAGAAAACTTACCGTTGGTATTCCCAACGTTAAGATTTTCTTTAATTAGCCATTTTCATTAGCACACATGAATGTCCGCATGTAACGTCCGTAATAAATAAAATTAAATTCAGCAAATTAATTAACATAATAAAAGATAATAAATAAGAATAATTATAACATTAAATGATAATAAAAGAGAATTAATTAAAAGAGAAATTATTGGATTTTCTCCAACAGTTGTCTTGGAAAATCCCAAAAATATCTTGAGAATATTTTAGCCCAAGTTGGTCCACCCTTGGGAAGGAGCCAAGAAGCTAAAGGAAAAAGGTGCAAGATGTGGAAGCGAAAAATTGCCACGTATACTTTAGAAAACTGTCAAATTATGTATTTGTAAGGATATGCTGTTAACAAGTAATTTGCGTATAAAACCGAGGAAAATACCATGGACAGATGGGTAGTGATAGATAGTATGTGATCGTGGTAGAGAGCACCTAGATAGTTGATAGTGATTTATTTGATCATCCTATTTGACTACAGTCTGCATGAGCCGCATTGAGCTTGATAGTTATAAGTGCTATTATACTTATTAGGGTCGCGCCCTTAAGTGCCGGTTTGGACTTTGGTTTAACGATATGATGTTGTGGTAGGCCTTGTATTGACGGACCACCTGCAGAAGTGGTGAGTAGTCATTAGGGGCAGCCTATGTGTTGATAGGCCATTTGCGGGAGTAGTGCCGTGGCAATAAATGGGATAGGTTTGACCAGGCTGATGAGCTGGTCGTTGCGATTGGATTATGTAGCTTTCCCTTATCTATCTATACCTCTATATTAAAGCTCAATACCAAAACTGACATGGCATGTATACTTTATTTTAAGGAATTAGGTTCCATCTTTATTTTATGTAATGTATTTTTTTCTATGTGGCCTTTTACCTTTTCTTTACCGGATT
This sequence comes from Aechmea fasciata, assembly GCA_025177825.1. Classification (NCBI taxonomy): domain Eukaryota; kingdom Viridiplantae; phylum Streptophyta; class Magnoliopsida; order Poales; family Bromeliaceae; genus Aechmea; species Aechmea fasciata. Next base: position 10,449,931 of record CM045939.1, read on the forward strand.
TTTAATTAATGCATCCACCTACTTATGACCCTTTGAATCCTACTTTGAACCATTCTTTCCTTCACCAGATTTTTAATTAATGTATAGACTCACTTATAACCCTTCAAATCGTACTTTGAATCCTAGAAATGGATGTAATTGGCGCCTCCTCTCCTCCTCCGCTTCCTCTTCCTTCTCCATGGGCTCCAAACTTGACATCAATCACGTGCTGTGAATATAGAAGGAGAATAGTGTGCCGTGTGCCGAACTCGATGCTGCCATCACTGTTGACTTCAAGGACATCATTGCTTGGACAACGAGGCGGAGCGCATATGCGACATGGTGAGGGAGGTGGTGGGCATGTTTGAAGGCGCCATGGCAACATCACAACCTCCGCTTGCACTGTTGCTCTCGTGTTTCGAGACTAATCTATTACTTAATGAAGTGACAGACCAAAGAGACTAGCCTTTTCATGGTTTTAATATAGGTTTATATAATATATCAGGCTTATTTTTAGTTCTTAGTTATTTCTTTTCTATGATAGCTTCATGTGCTTTATCATATTTATTTATTTTAATATGTATGTTATGTTAATTTGTTTCTTATTATGTTTGAATTATACATAGTATATTTCCTATATAAATATGATGTTTCTTAAGCAACACAGTACTTTACACCAATAGTCACGTAGCACATATAGTATTAATATATTATAAATTTTTATAAGACAAAATATGTATATTGAATCTAATCAATATTTACATTATAGTTTGACCAAGTTATTAAATTAGAGCAAGAAGGTGATAAAGGCCGATAAGTTTCATAAGTGAGATTCTAATGGCTTCTGGTGCAATGGAATTCACTCAATGTTGTCCGTCGCCCACTTAATTCTTCGTGGGTTAATTCAATGCTCTTGAGAAAATTGAAAGAAAACATAAGAAAGAAAAATATATATCACAAAAATAATTCTTTTCATATTTAGATGATTATTTTTGTTAACAAGTTTTGTTTTGAATTGCAAGATGTACATTTAGTTGCTAAGTATATGGAAATGTTGGTTATAGCAACAAGCCCTGCAATTGATGAGATGAACACAATGTTTCCCACTCCTGACGCCTTGAGAAGTTGATATGCAAGTTGGCTGAATTTGAAAACAAATTCTAGATTAATAGCCATCAAGTATTGTATAACACTAGTATCCACCGTTAGTTTCACAAAGGACGTTCCACTTTTACCTTTTTTTATATAAAATAATTTAACTTTTTTTTTAATGCTATTACTATTTCTTCTTTTCTCAGTTTATTTATTTATTTATTTGCTTCTACGGAATCAACCCGCTGCAATGCATGGGTTTCATTGTCTAGCATAATAGTTGCTGTATGATAGTCAATTCCTTACTTTTATTTAGTCGGTATAGAGGCATGATAGTATTAGTTTATTTTATCAGCTCAGTTATTTACTATTATTTCCTACAACTATTTATTATTTTGCTTTCAGAAGACCTAGTGGTGTAGGTCGTCGTTGTCGCGACTGGACCCACTAGGGATTACTGTTCATTAGTTCTCACACCCTCTCCTTTTTATTTTTCTGTTTTAGAGCCCACAGTACTTGTATCTAATCGAGATAAGAAAATAACAAGCTAGATAACATCTCCTACCGTGTGCCGACCGAGAGGAAGACCTAAGAAGACCTGAGCTTGAGTTTGGATAACATACTGTACATTTTGAATCGGCTAGGCCAGTAGAGCATTGTATATTATTTGTTTATTTTGGGTAGGATGGCCGGTGGATGATGTATATACAGTGTTGTTATATTTCTATAATTTTCATAGACTCTAATACCTATTAGTTGTGGACTCTTACGACTTATTATTTGACCGGTTGTTCTGATGCTTCATATGTATAGGTGCGTTTTCGTGCATATGGTGGGTCTATTGAAACACATATGGGCTTCCACTATAGCCTGAGATGTGACAAATTAAGTTGGTATTAGAGTCTAATAATAGGTCAAGTGGACCTAAAAAATTCTAAGTTTTTGGTGGACCCTATGAATGTAAGATTTGAGAGAAATTACTTGTATCGAAAGTCGGCAATTGGGTTAGGTAAACTCTTCAGAGAGAATTGAAGATTAATCGAAGGAGATGTGTCTTTTCCTGCTTGATAATTATGTTGGTTGCAGATAATATAATTTCAAAATAGGTATGATGATGTATGTGATATTTTAATAGACCGGGTGTAGGCAATGTTGTAGAAGTCAAGAAGGGAGAGGAAGGATGCGTGTGTCGCTATGGAGGTATTCTACACTATCCCACTTACACCACATCATTAATAACAAGCCAATCACATTCCTTCTTTTCAAACAAAAGTACAAATAAAATATTTTTTTACAATTATGATGTGACGTATATTTTTAAAAAGAATATTTTGATTGGCTTGTTACGCCACGTCAGATATATACCCGTTGCATTCTAGAATTTTTCGTCGCTATGAGGGCCTCTGATTTGACTCAACTGTCCTTATGTAAACAAGTATAGATAAATGTTACATTTTTATAGGATATGTAGGGATTTAAAATTGGCCAGGCAATGCGTGGGCCGCCTGGCCTGGCACGGCTTCAAGTCGGGCTGCAGCATGGCACGTGAACTGTAGCAACCGTGTCGGCTCGAACTTTTGGGTCGTGTTGGGCCACACTATATTGGGCATGTTGGCCCAGCCGTGGGCCGTATTGGGCCAAGAATTAGGCTACTATAATTGGGCACGATGGCCCGATCGTTGGCCATTTTGGGCTAAGAATTGGGCAACTATAAGTGGGCACGAGCACGGCTCGACCCGAAACGGGATCGGGCTGTGCCAGCCAGGCCAAGACCCCAAGCCCTAGGCAAGTCAGGCCCAAGGTAAGGGCTTGGGGTTCGAGGCCTCAGGAGCGCTCGTCCCATGTTTTGTAGTGGTAGACCTTGGAAGGAGTGGTTTTTGGTCCAATGGACCAAAAATTAATTTTTTTTTAAGATATAATAATAATAATAATAATTTATATTTTTTTATAAAAATTTAAAAGTTTATTATTTTATAATTATTTTGATAAATTTTAATTTATTTATCAAAAAATCAATTTAAATAAAAATAATATATTATTTTTATTTTTTTAAATCTTACTTTTTTAAAAAAAAAATAAAAAAAATTAAGAGGCTGACCAAGAGCATCGCCCGGCCCGAATCTGAAATCGGGTCAGGCCCGGCCGATCCCTAGCCCGTTTGGCCCTGACTTATGTGGGTCATGCTGATCTGGCACGGTCCATATTGGACATTTTTTGAAAATAACCCTATGAAATATAGTATTTGCCGAAATAACCCTGTAACAATTTTATTTGTGAAACTAACCCTACTCGCGCCAGCTCGGCGGCCACGTCGGATTTTTCTATGAAGACGGTGAACGATTCACCGTCTTCTCGGGCGCCTTGGCGAAGACGGTGAATGATTCGCCGTCTTATCTAGCGCCTCCGCCTTCTCGCCCAAAACCCGCGCGGACACCCGTCGGGCCCTAGAGAAGGCGGTAAACGAATTACCGCCTTCTCAATGTATTGCGAGAAGGCGGTAAACGAATTACCGCCTTCTCAATGTATTGCGAGGCGGTGATTCGTTCGCCGCCTTCTCTATGTATTGAGCAGGCGGCGAATCGTTCACCGCCTTCTATAGGCGCAGTCGGGACACAGAGAAGGCGGTGAATGGTTCACCGCCTTCTCTGTAATCACTAAAGACGGTGAACGAGTCACTGTCTTTAGTGCTTTCAGAGAAGGCGGTGAACCATTCACCGCCTTCTCTACGCTACCCAGCCAAATTTCTCTCTCTCCCACTCTCTCACCCTTCGCTCTCTCTCTCACCCTTCGCTCTCTCTCTCACTCTCTCACTCTCACTCTCACCCTGTCGCTCTCTCTCACTCTCACTCTCACTCTCACCGTCGCTCTCTCTCACTCTCACTCTCACTCTCACTCTCTCCGACTCTCACCCGAGCCGCTCTCCCGCCGCCGCCGAGTCGCCGCCGCTCTCTCGCGCCGCCGAGTCGCCGCCTCTCGCTTCTCCCCGCGCGCCGCCGAGTCGCCGCCCTCTCCGCTTCTCCCCGCCCTCTCGCGCCGCCTGTGTCGCCGCCTCTCGCGCGCCGAGTCGCCGCCGCCTGTGTCGCTCCCCGCCATTGTCGAGCTTGCCGCAGCCCCACGCCGCCGCCGACGTCGCAGCATTCCGTAAACCCTAAACCCCATTGTAAGTCCCTCTCTCTCACTGTCGATTAAACCCTAAACCCTAAACCTATACCTAAACCTAAACCCTAAAACTAAACCAAAACCTAAACCTAAAACTAAACCCTAAACCTAACCTAAACCTAAACCTAAACCTAAACCTAAACCCTAAACCTAATCCTAAACCCTAAACCTAAACCTAAAACTAAACCTAAACTCTAAACCCTAAACCCTAAACCCTAAACTAGAATCGCGATTGTCGATGGTTGCGGTAAACTTGATTGCGATTGTCGACTGTTGCGTTAAACTTGAGCGTCGACGATTCCGTTCAACGTGATTGTCGACACTTCCGTTAAACATGATTGTCGACACTTCCGTCAATCTTGATCGTCGACGGCTCCGTTAAACTTGTTTTTCGACGGTTATGTTAAACTTGATGGTCGACGGTTTCGTTTAATTTGCGTGTTGATGGTTCCGTTAAACTTGATCGTCGACGGTTCCGTTAAACATGATCGTCGACGGTTCCGTCAATCTTGATCGTCCCCCGCTCCGTTTAACTTGATTTTCGACGATCCCGTTAAACATCGTTCCGTTAAACTTGATCGTCGACGGCTCCAATTCTTTATAATTCATAGTTCATAACCCCTTTACTGCTTGGTGATTTTTTTTCTGTGTAGTTAAAATGGCTAGTCGTCGGCGGATGCCTCTTAGTGTTCATTGGGATGGAGAGTTAGTTGTGGATGAAAATGGTCCTCGATATTTGGGTGGTCGAAAGAAATTGATCGCGATTCATTCAAATACGACCTATACGAATTTTGATACGCGAATGTATCGTTTAGTAAATTGTAATAGAGAAGAATTTTGTCTTAAATACAAAATTCGATGCCCTATGGGACCAAATGAATATATTGGTCATGATATAGTAGATGATGAATCATTTGAGGGTTTAATTGGATTGTTTGAACATTATGGATGTGTGTCGTTATATATCGAGAAAGAGTTATATCCGTCCGAGACCCAATATCAGTCGCACGGTTATTACACAAGCCTCGCTACATAATGCTATCGATGTGGGTGTTAGGATGCTCCAATTGGTGACCACGAAGTTGGTTGTGACCGAAGCGTACGAATCACAAGGTCGGTAATAGTGAAAATTGCGTGAATATTTACTTTAAATAAGTAGATTTCGGAAAATGCCAATCATTATTACTGCAGACAAGGCCATTCTCCAAATGCGCTACCGTCGACGTCACGCGCGCAACCCTCGACGTCACACACGCAACCCTCCTCGTCCCGTGCGCAACCCTCGTCGTCACACGCGCAACCTCGACGTCCGTGCGCAACCCGAGACTTCACGTGACGAAATCGCGATATTTCATACACCAACTGACAATTACGATTGGGGGTAAAGAAAATTTCGCTTTACTTTTGTTAATTTAGAGTAAGTGAAATGTCTCCGTCTTGTAGTAATCATTCGTGAGCTATTGCAGGCTATCTACTTCCTATGCTAATTGGAATGAAGTTCTTGATAATATAGTCGAGGAAAGAGATGATAACGCCAATGAGGATTGGAATGATGTCCCTATTCATAATGATTTTGGTGGTAATGACGATGATGGTAATGACGATGATGAATCCATTAATGAGGACGAGGATTGGAATGATCTAGCTGACGACATTCAGGACGATCACGATGGTGGATTAAATTGCCTGGCAAATGCGATATACAGTTTGAATGATGACCCGCAAGTAAGCAACGAGTATGTAGACAATCCAGACGAAGAACTTGATTTCATTGACCACCCGGAGCTATATCGAACAGATAACAATTGGATACAAGAGTATGTTGTCAATTCGTCTGAGTTTGATAGTAGACGTACCAATAATGATCTACCAAGCATTGACGGGACTTGGCTTCGTCAAACGTTTTATGAAAAGGCATCTTTAGTGGACGCTCTCGATCGATGGCATATTACTCACAATGTTCAAATGAAGGTTGTAAAATCCACTAAAACAACTTATACTGTAAAATGCATAGTTGAGGGATGTCCTTGGAGATTGCACGCTTCGGTCCCTAAAGATGCAACATATTTCAGGGTTAAGACATATGCTGGGCCACACACTTGTGTTATTCCCATTCTAAATGCGGTGCACCGTAACTGTACTTCAAATTTAATATGCCAATTGATTCTCCCTCAAATGAAGGCAAGACTAAATATGACGCCAAAAGAAGTGAAGGAAACAGTGCGAGCCACTTTGCACGTCGAAATTACTTATTGAAAAGCTTGGCTAGCAAGGAGCAAAGCAATCGCAGATCATCTATGGTAGTTGGGAGCGATCATACACGTACGTGCCCCTTTATCTTACAATGTTGAAGAGTAGTAATCGTGGAACTTATTGGCGGCTTGATCATAGGTGGCCAGAGTCGGGAATAATGCAGTTTGGTCGATTATTTTGGTCATTTGGTCCTTCTATTCGTGGATTCGCACATTGTCGGCCGGTCGTGAGTATTGATGCCACTCACTTATATGGCAAATACGAAGGCCACGCATTGATAGCCACTGGAGTCGATGCAAATGATAGCATTTTTCCTTTAGCGTTTGCAATATGCGAAGGAGAAAATGGTGCAAGTTGGCGGTGGTTTTTACAAAACTTGCAGCATTATGTTACACGCAATCGAGCGGTTTGTTTTATATCTGACCGATTTAGTGGGTTAAAGGAAATAGTGGCTGAGATATATTCTCCGAGACAGGGCCATGTACACCGGTGGTGTCTTCGACACATGAAAGCAAATATGAATAAACGTTTTAAAAATGATTCAATATTAGACAAATTTTATAGCATTGGATGTGCTCCAACACCGGTAGAGTATTATAAGCTGAAAGAAGAGTTAAAAGCGCTAGATGAGGATGCGTGGAAGTGGGTCGACGAACTCGAAGTTTACAAAGAGTATTGGGCTTGTGCATTTGATGGTGGCCGCCGCTTCGGGTTGATGACCACGAATATGTCGGAGAGTTTAAATGGGGTACTTAAGGGCCTGCGTGCTCTGCCTATAACGGCATTTGTCGCGGGGACTTTTTACAAGCTGAATAGCTATTTTGTAAAGCGTCGTGAAAACGGTGAAAGTATGACGGCCACAATCACACCTAAAATACAAACTAGGATTACATTGAATATGATGATGGCGTGGGGACACATGGTTTACCGATTCGGGCCATTACGGTTCGAAGTACAAACAGGACACTCCCATTACAGTGTAGACATGAATGGATCAGAGACGGACTGTAATTGCGGCGAATTCAAGCTAACGGGCATACCGTGCTCGCATATTTTAGCAGTTTGCAGTAATGCGCAAATTAGTTTAGATTATCACAGTCTTTGTTCCCATTGGTATACTGTAGAGTGTTATCGCCAGTCATACGCCCCGTTGTTCAATCCGGCCTGCATGTACGCCATCGGCCACGACCCCAGGGCCCACCCATTGTACCGCCTCCTGTGCGAAGGAAGAAAGGTCGACCACGATCAACACGTATTCGTAATATAATGGACGAAACGAGTGGCCGACGAACCACATGTGGTATCTGTAAGCAGAGAGGCCATTATAGAAATACGTGTCCTCAGAACACCGAGAGAGCTTCGACATCGAGCCGTCGACGTAGGATTGATACCTATCTTACTGTATTTATTAATCTTGCAATAATTCAATATTCATTGTGTGGTTTTTACTATGTTACTAATTAAAATCGTTTGTAAAGTGCGGATGGCGAGCTAGAGGACGCGGGACCAGTTGATGTGACGGTCCTGACCGAGCAGCATATCCATAGGTCGTCATTTATCACTGCTCAGGTGAGCATCTTGATAAATTTTTTACATGGATATTCTTATCTTATATCAAAGACTGCTCTAACTAACTTTGTTGTCACCGTAGGGATATCGCGCCGTGCGATTCACGAGTACGGGCGCAAACTAAACGATTGGGAGCTATCGCATGACGCTGTGCTTGATCTGCTCCGGCATGCTGGTTTTTATTATATATCTCGAGTCAGACGTCTACAGCTCGACCACGCCTTGTTAGGAGCGTTGGCGGAGAGATGGAGACGGGAGACCCAGACATTCCACTTCCGCCACGGGGAGATGACGATTACACTTCAGGACGTGGCGGTTATTGCTGGTCTTCGGGTCGATGGAGAGCCGGTGACGGGACGCAGTACCGTGGGAGGAGATCTCGCTGAGCATTGTTAGGGGCGGTGCCGATGATATCGTGGCGCGTATTCGCCTTGATTGGATATACCAAAGATTTTCATCATATTCCAGATGCTCCGGCGGGATTACTTGCACGATCGCACGCGCATACATATTGTATCGATTGGTTGTAGTCTTTTTCCAAACCCCACCGTAGCGAGTTCATTTGAAGTGGCTTCCCTTTTGGCCGATTTTGACGTATGCGGCGGTTTAGCATGGGAGCGACATGCCTCGGCGTTTCTATATCGGCCTCTCGGCTCAGCCGCAATGAATGGAAAAGTGGAATGCTGTTGCTTCGCGACCTTAGTCCAGGTATAATTAGTAATATATATTAACTGGTATGACATTGCATCTCCTATTATCATTAGTATCTAACAATTGTCATTTATTTATTTATAGATCTGGGCCTGGGACCATCTGCACGTCGGCCGACCTACTGGCGTTCGATTTGATGCCGACATGGCTGATCGGCCAATCGGGTGCCGGTATGACATTTAAATTTTCAACGAATTTACACGCTCTATGTATACATTTTTTTACTATCACGCATACTTTTAAAATATAAGGTGGGCGAACGCCGCGGTTACGCTTTCGAGCAAACGTGAGGACGGCGGATATTGATTTTTATCGAGATGAGTTGGATCAGAGAGAGACTCGGGTACGATATTGTCAAACATTTTAAAATATAATACCGTATTAATTCCAAAGATCCGAGTTATTTTGTCTTATTCACGAGATGACGTGGCCGTACACGAGATGAGATTATACCGTGTCGCCACCATTCCGTGTACAGGGCGGTTGAGGTTTGGCGAGCTAGGACGACACCGATATCATTTCATATCGTCGAGCTTCACGTGGATCGAGTCTTGCGCTTTGGCCTCCAAAGATATACCGATTCATGTGGAGGCCATCCGCGTGTGACTTCTCGTGGCGGAATGATGAGGACTCGCACGCTTTCATGTCGTACACATCGAGAGATGGGGTCATCGACTAGAGGACATTATAGAGCAAAGATCCGATTGTGGGTGATGACCGGTGCGGCGGCATCGATTTATATGGACTGCATCGGCAGATCACTAGACGATGGATTTCTCGTCTGTTCGGCGTCCACCGTTGACTTACCGGCCTCGTGGCCGCACCGAGAGAGCTTTGGTACGATCAATCGCGCAATTCAATATTTTATTAACTCTTATGTATAATATAGATTGCCTAAGTGTAATATATTGTGTCAAATGCAGGTGGACGCTATACGCCTGACACAGGCCAGGATGAGACGATTGGTAGATGATCCACCTTCCGTAGAAGGTTGGGTGCAGGCAACGATAGATATGGATATGGATCTTGAGAGTGTACTGGAGTACATTCCTACCATATCAGTACCAGTCCCTGCTGATGTCAGAGGTCGAGATGGTGGAGGAGCATCGACATCGGGTCATCACGCACGATCCCCATCTCCTCCTGATGATGCTGATATACATGGACAATCGGGCTGCGAGTATCACGATCCCCATCTCCCGCCGATGATGCCGATATGCCCGCCTCCCCGATATGCCACCCGCCCGAGAGATTACCGCTACGCCGTTGGACTTGTCCTTGTTGCCGCCGCCGCCTCTAGAGATAACCCGAGATTCGTCTTTTCTCGACGTCCGCGCGTCATCATCACAACCGGCGTACATCTACACCGCCACTACCGACGGCCACGAGCATCGTGCACCGGACCATCCGTAGGGCATTATTATTGCACACTCGATGAGATGGCCGGTATCGAGGCGCTTGATGAGGTACCTGTTGCTGAGGGTGGGCGTGGACGTGGCCGAGGACGTGGAGGGCGTGGCCGAGGACGTCGAGGGCGAGGGCGAGGCAGATCGAGAGGCTGAGAGTGATGATTGTATATTTTTTGTTTAGTTCGGTTATATTTTGTATTGTTTTATATAATAATTAATTTACATCATATTTGTATATTTCTGGGGTTTTTTGACGAAATTATTTTTCTTGTTGAGTTTATCTTGTTAATCCACTCGTGATGGTATATTTCTTGTTGGATTCTATGTCTTATTGGAAAATACCGCGTCAAAGTCGAACTTTCTAGATGATATTGTGACTCGTTGGATTTTTTGTATGAACACCTTGTATTTTGTTTGATTTTGATTTGATTTTTGACGAAAATGTCTTCGTCGAGTTTATCTTGTTAATCCACTCGGATGGTATGTTTCTTGTTGGATTATATATCTTATTGGAAAATATTGCGTCAAAGTTGAACTTTTTCGATGATATTATGACTCGTTGGATGTTTTGTGCAAAAACCTTGTATTTTGATCGATTTTGATTCGTTTTTTGACGAAATTTTCTTCCTGTTGAGTTTCTCTTGTTAATCCACTCGGGATGGTATGTTTCTTGTTGGATTCTATATCTTATTGGAAAATATTGCGTCAAAGTTGAACTTTTTCGATGATATTATGACTCGTTGGATTTTTTGTGCAAAAACCTTCTATTTTGATCGATTTTTGACGAAATTTTCTTCCTGTTGAGTTTCTCTTGTTAATCCACTCGGGATGGTATGTTTCTTGTTGGATTCTATATCTTATTGGAAAATATTGCGTCAAAGTTGAACTTTTTCGATGATATTATGACTCGTTGGATTTTTTGTGCAAAAACCTTCTATTTTGATCGATTTTTGACGAAATTTTCTTCCTGTTGAGTTTCTCTTGTTAATCCACTCGGGATGGTATGTTTCTTGTTGGATTCTATATCTTATTGGAAAATATTGCGTCAAAGTTGAGCTAGTTGATATCGATGAAATTATATTGGTTTCTTGTTGGATTCTATTGCCTGCTGCTGGTGGTGGTTTGGAATTGCTTTTTTTACAGAAATTTGGCTAAGTCCCCGGGTTGCGTAGAGAAGGCGGTGAATGGTTCACCGCCTTCTCTGTAATCACTAAAGACGGTGAATCACCGTCTTTAGTGATTACGAAGAAGCGATGAACCATTCACCGCCTCTCTGTCCCGACTTTATAGAAGGCGGTGAACGATTCGCCGCCTTCTCTCAATACATAGAGAAGGCGGCGAACGAATCACCGCCTTCTCGCAATACATTGAGAAGGCGGTAATTCGTTTACCGCCTTCTCGCAATACATTGAGAAGGCGGTAATTCGTTTACCGCCTTCTCTAGGGCCCGAAGCAGGGGTGTCCGCGCGGGTTTTTTGGGCAGAAGGCGGAGGGGGGGGCGCCTAGAGAAGACGGTGAAGCGCCCAGAAGACGGTGAATCGTTCACCGTCTTCATAGAAAAATCTGACGTGGCCGCCGAAAGCGAGTAGGATTAGTTTCACAAATAAAATTGTTAGAGGGTTATTTCGGCAAATACTATATTTCATAGGGTTATTTTCAAAAAATGTCCGTCCATATTACATCCTTAGTGCACGAAAAAAATATAGAGTTTTAGGACCACGATTTAAAAAAAAAAAAAAAAAAAAAAAAAACAAAAATTTAGTCATTGCGGGGCGGCTTCAGCCTTCGTGCGTTACCAAATCGGCGCAGAAGACACCTTTCTCCCCTAAATTTCGCCTGCATACGCCAGAAAACCCGCCACACACCACCCCAAAACAAGAAGGGGCCAGAAAAAGAAAAAAAGAAAAAAAGAAAAAAGGGCGAAAGAAAATTCTGCGGCGAAAAGGGACGACGACGGAGCGGCGAACAACGCCGCCGCGTTGGCGGCGCAGCAGCAGCTGCTCCTCCAGCAGCACCACCACCACCAGATTTTCCTCCTCCAACAGCACCAGCAACAGCAACAGCAACAGCAGCAGCAGCAGCAGCAGCAGCAGAACCACCAATTCCCGCAAGCGCAGCAGCTCCTCCACCAACAACAACAGCAGCAGCAGCAGCAGCAGCAGCAGGCCATCTCCCGCTTTCCCTCCAACATCGACGCCCACCTCCGCTCCCCCGCGGTCTTCCGATCCCTCCATTTCCACCCCCAATCGCAGGCGCAGGCGCGGCGGAACCCGGTGGAGGTGGAGATGGCGCAGCAGGACGCCCTGAAGGTGTGCAACCCCGACGTCAAGACCCCCTTCTCCTCCATCGACGACGCCGTCCACAGGTACCTCTCCCTCTTCACGCCCGATCAGTTCTTTAGGGTTTCTGTTTCTTCTTTCTTTCTTAAAGCCCGTGCCTCATTACCCTTCTTGAATCTTGACCCGGAGAATCCCCAAGACATAAACACTCTCAGAGTGTTTGATTGCTCTAGAAAGACATCTTCACCAAGGAATTTGATTTAATTTCGCTTAATTTTGGCTATAAATCTCATAACAAAATATAATATTAAACTAAAATGAAACCAAGTTAAAAGGAGAGCGGAGTTTCGGAAAATAGCCCGGTGAGACGTGTGATGCGATGTCCCAATTAGCTTTTACCCTTTCCACCTGTGACTTCTCTAGCGATACAACACCTTGGATTATCCCGATATCCCTATTTGTACGGATTCAAAGAAGTGCTTGATCGAATGTCCCCTAAAAGTCGGAACACGATCTTTTTTTACTTTCTATCTGTTGGGGTTCGTTTTTGCATCTATCTTTTATTTCCCTTTTATAGTAGTCGATGGTCCAAAAGATATATTGTTGTGGGATGTTCCGTTTTTTAGCATGCATGGTCCCACTTTGTAGGGGAATTCGGAATTTTTAATTTCAAATTCGAATTTTTTGCTTTTGAATTCAAATTTCAAAATGGAGTTCAGATTTGGAACTCATATTTTTAAATTCAGATGGTTAATATAAAAGTAAATAAGAGTTTTAAAACTATAATAAGAGTAATTGTAGATAAACTATATAGAGTAAGGCTACTATGCTTCTGGAAGCACGGAGGGCTCCGTGCTTCCACGTCGTTTCGATGTTATGGCTCAATCGCTGATCGGCTGCATAAACTTGATCTAGAGTATTCAAGCACCTAGAAAATAAATTTTGCGATTTTTCGATATTATTTGCCTAGCGAACGAAGGGGCTAAAAATCAACGGCTGAAAATAAAAATCTTACAAAACGCGATAATATAGCATTAAAAATTTAGATCAAAGATATTGATCTTGTTTTATATAGTATAAAGAATTTTCTATCAAAATTTCATGTAATTTGGATATTTCTACACCGTTAAACTTTCAAACGGCTCACTATGACCATTAAAATTATTTTATTTTGTGCCCCTTCGATCACTAGGCAAATGATATCGAAAAATTATAAAATTTATTTTCTAGATACTTAAAATACTCTAGATCAAGTTTAATGATCGACGATTCGAAACAGATCATCGAACGACGTAAGACGGAAAGCTCCGCTCGATAAAGCATAGTAGCCTCACACAACTATATATATATTATTATCTACGTTGTTGGAGTTTTACTGTTAACTATTGTTGGAATTTTACTGCTAAAACGAACATAATAATTTTATAACCCTAGTAATAGTAATCTTTAATGAGATAGCTGAGCAAATAGAATGTAGGAATTGTACAATTAGTAATTTCATTACTACGAATGAACGTTTTCTCAATTCTTCAATACCTAGGTTTCTTAGGTAACGCGATCCAAATGCCCCCTAAAGGGTGTTGAACTTACTAACACGAGAGTAACCGTGACGTACATTTGATCAAATCCCAGTCACTGTTTTAGTTTTCTTTGATTTTTTTTTATTTTTTATTATTTTTTTTGTTGTAGTTTTAGTACTAATGGTTCTTATATGATTATTCAGTTGTCTAGAATCTTATACAAAACTTATCTAATATTTTCCATTTTACTATTACAAAAAAAAAAAAAAAAAAAAGATTGCTGCCGTATCACGTGGTGTCGGACTACGAAGCGGAAGAGGACGACAGGGTCCTCGACAGTGATGCCGCCGGTCAGGTCAACTCCCGCCTCCAGCAGTGGGAGCACAGCGTTCTCGTCAAGATCGCAGAGTACACAGCCGTATTCGAAAAGCAAGTGCTCGCCTTCAACATAATGACCCGCAGGCGAGCCCTTGGCGAATCGTGATCCGAAGAAAGGCTCATGCTAGAGAAAGCCCTGCTTCAGGAGGAGAAGCAGTCACTATTGGAGCTAAGGGCGGAGCTCGAGTCGAGAGAAAAGGCTGGGCGGATGGCCATGGCCCAGGCCGAGCAGGCTCGTCAGGCTGACATGATGGCCCGCGGCGCAATGAGGGCAGGTGCAGCCACCGCCCGGGGGGAGGATGGCTCGGTCCGTAATAGTACGGGACGATATCAGGGGGGTGATGAGGAACAGATTCAAGGGTGGGGAAATGGGCGGAGAGATGATGAGGAACCGTCGGAGGATTTCCTGAACGACGAGAATGAGAATGAAAACGGAGCGACGACGGCGATGCAGGACGATTGGCGAGATGCTGGGGAGCTGGATTTGAACAATAGCAGGTGATACTCGAACTGTGAAACGACGAACCCTCGTTTAAGCTAGAATTTGTTTCAGATTCTCTATCATTGCAATCTGTTAGGAAACTGGGATTGTCACTCCCTATCTGATCTTGCAATCTGTTAATTTGCATATTAATCATCCTTTTTTTTTTTGCATAGGAAAGATTATAACAAATCTATATCATCAAAGCTTTAAGCTGAATAAATTGTTGCAGAATGAAAGTTTCTGATGAGCATTGAGATCTGTGAATGCTTTTGGCACAGAATGACTCGGTGAACTTTACATGGTTATGCTTTTACTATCATTTATGGGTTAATTGTTTTTGTCATTTGAGTTTCAAATTCAAATTCATATTTTGAAATCAGTTTTGAACTCAAAATTTATGTTTTGAATTCAACTTCAGTTTCAAATTTTATTTTTCGAATTTGAATTTCAAATTCAAGTTCAAAATTTAGATTTTGAATTCAAATCTTAAACTGAAATTCAGATTATGAAGTCGATTTCAAATTTTAAATTAAGTTAGTTTAAAATGAGTTTGCATTGGATTGAAATGAATTCGAAATGGAAACACACTTCCAAACACTTAAAACAGATGCATAGTTTCTTGCCGCAGTTGAGCTTTTTTCGTGTAGTTATAATTGCAATATTTGAATTCAAATATATCAAATCGTGCACTCGATTTTAATACGCATGTACATATAACCAACCAACTCTAAAGTAGAGAAACAATTTTTTTGAAATTTATTTCAATTCTTACTGAATCTTTTAGTATAACCTTAATTAGATAAAGATATAACTAATATAACAATTACGAAGAGGATACTTTTCCACTTGTGATCAGAACAGATAATCCAATGTACAGTTATTGTTGATATAGAAGAAAGTAACCGACCTAGAGCTAAGTGGCAAGATAGATAGTGGTACCGAGACCCGAGTTCGAATCCTAGTTGATTCACATTTCTAGCTAAAGTCTATTTCTTAGCGAAATAAACGAAGTTTAGCGTCTATCTATCTCTATATATATATATATATATATATATATATATATATATATATATATATATATATATATATATAGAGTCCTATTATGCTATCAATAGCACAGAGATCTTCATGCTACCAAGTTTTCATCCGTTAGATCCACCCATTTGATGATTTTCATCCGTTAGATCATACTATTCAACCAACCACCCACTTAACCCTAAGGGGCCCACATCATCATAACCGCACATTTCTCAATCCAACGGTCAAAAACTTAGTAGCACCAATGACTTGGTGCTATTAATAAAGATAGCTTTAGTCTATATATATATATATATATATATATATATATATATATATATATATATATATATATATATATATATATATATATATATATATATAACTAGGCTACTATGCTATTAATAGCACAAAGTCATTGGTGCTACCAAGTTTTTAGCCGTTGGATTTAGAGACGTATGGTTAGGATGATGTGGGCCCCATAGGGTTAAGTGAGTGGTTGGTTGAATAGTATGATCTAACGGATGAAAATCATTAAAAGGGCGGATCTAACGGTAGAAAACTTGGTAGCACCGGGTGCTTCGTGCTATTGAAAGACAGCAAACTCTCTCTCTCTCTCTCTCTCTCTCTCTCTCTCTCTCTCTCTCTCTCTCTCTCTCTCTCTCTCTCTATATAGAAGTGAAGTACACATCAAATTCAGTAAACTAAGATATCATTTGGGATTATAGAGAGGCTGTGTTACGTGCGACATATTTTATTTGTTTTACTTCATAATATCGCATTCTGTATATTGTAATAAGCTTGTTGCGTGCCGAATTCCCTCCTTTTCGACCCGGTCAAAGATCTTTCTCAGGAAGCACGTCAGGATGCGAAACGGCTACGATTAGTGACCTTCGAAGTTTGCGTCATTCGATCGGATCAAGCGATTCGGCCGATGAGAGATCAAATCAGCCGGGTCCAAAAACCTTCACTATAAAATTGGTTCGACTGGAGGAGCCGAATGTATGAACTGTACATGGATCAATGTCGGCAGAAGAGTCGAATGGAAGAAGCACATCGTAACTGGTCGGCTGAAAGAGCCGAATAGATGAAATACGCAGTGACTGATCGGCTGAAAGAGCCGAATGCCTTTATCTATTAATAAACCAGAGTGTGCCCGAAGGGCATACAAACTTTACAAATTTAGTTTACAACAGAGTGTGCCCGTGGGGCAAATGTAGTTTACAATGAGTGTGTCCATGGGACATACAAACTCTAGAGATCTAACTTAGAAACTATTCTTAGAAAAGCAATAAATGCGGGTAAAAAAGATTATATTTAGACTAGTACTCCTAGAAAAGTGATAAAATTGCAAAGGAAATAAATGTGGTCTTCTCGTTCAGTAGAGAGAAAGACCCCTATAGCAGGCTTCGAAATTACTATTTATAGTAATATCAACCCACATTATTGGTTGGTTGGGGGGAGTGGTTGTAACTATGATCGTTGAAGTTACGCCCGTACTACTCGTGTAAGTTACGCTCTATCGTGAAAGTTACGCCTAACTTCTCATGGAAGTTCCGCCTAAAACTTTCAAGCGCCTTTTTGCCGACTCCTAGTGTACCACTTATTATTATTGGCTCCTACGTGGGTTAGGTCGGCATGTTAATTTCAATTTTGGCATCAACAAAGCTTATTATAATAGATTTTCTATAATTCTTTTGAAAAAAATAGAAATATATCTCTATTATAAATTTGTAGAAAGTGTTCTTTGACCAATCCTTTTATTTTTACCACATTGAACATTCTTTAAAGGATCTTCTATTACAAAGGTTGGGTTTCCACTGTAGGAAGGCCTTTTACGGGCAAGATCCTATCCCCCTCGATGACAGTAGGATCATAATCCTCTTCAGGCCTTTCATCAAGTAATCTAGTAATCTGCAAGATTCTGATCAGATTTGATAAAACTCAAATAATAATATCATGAGAAATTAGTCATCTAACATATATATTTCTATTTTAATTTAATATGCCAATTAACTTTAAAATTTACTTATTTCATTTACAAGCTAAACATTAGGATAAACAAAATAAAATCATGAGGGTAATTATTATATCAAAATTTATCAAAGTGATAAAAGACCTCCGCCCATAATTTCAGAGATATACTAAAATTTAAAATTATGAAATTTAATCATGTTGAATAGAGTTTGATTCAACAAAGAAATAGATGGCCCAAACAAATTTTAAAAATTTGATTTCAATTAGGTAATTTCAAGCAAATAACATATACAATCAAATAATATCTATGCAGCAAATAGATTTTAAAAAATTGCTGAAATAATACGAAAAATAAAATTTAGAAATAATTTCGCAGGTTAGGTGATTTTCTTTAAAGATGCTAGCCTAGCAACTGTGGATTCAAATCCCCCCTTGGAACAAAATATTTTTCCTTCTTTTTTTTTCCTCAAAAAAACAGTATATTTATATCTCTAAAATTAAATTTTAATAAATCAAAACAGTGCAAAAGAAAATACTGTAGCAAACTTTTTTAAAAACTACTGTAGCAAATATATTTTTAAAAAATCCTGTAGCAAGGACATTGTAAACAATATATGTATAGTTTTGAAATCCATAGTGTCCGTGCATTTTTTTTACAAAATAGCTACAGTAATAGTAATATTTTTTTATAAGAATAATCACCAAATAAATTTTAACTTTAATAATAAATTAAATAATATGCAATAACAGGTTAAAATACTAATTCCGGAAAAATTTATGTTTGAATGTCAATCATACAAACAAGTTAACAAGTAGATTATCTGCATATAAAATCAATTTAATACAAATTAGCACTCGTTGGACTGTTAGATTTTTAATCACAATCAGATTGGGAAATATGCCTTAGATTGTTAGAACAAATAACGCAATAAAAATCTGATTGTTATTAAAATCTAACTAATTTTAGAGTCCGGCTGCTATGCTATCAATAGTACGAAGCACTCGGTGCTACCAAGTTTTCCGCCGTTAGATCCACCCCTTTGATGATTTTCACCCGTTAGATCATACTATTCAACCAACTACCTACTTAACCCTAGGAGGCCCACATCATCTTAACCGCACATCTCTTAATCCAATGGCTAAAAACTTGGTAGCACCAATGACTTATGCTATTATGTCATGCCCTGGGGTCCCTTTTTGATAAAAATATAGCGATTTTTTTTTTTTGAAAACCTGACTCCCTGGGTATGCTAGATCTGCTACAAATATAGGAAGTCCATTGTTCACAGGGACAGAGTCTCTCCTGTATTTGCACGGCGTCGCACAAGTACTAATATAAATATGATACAACCACCATAATGAATATATAACATTCATCCATTTCTATACCATTCACAATTAGTTTACATTTAGAGTTTAAGCATAAATCCACGAAAACCCTTTTTATTTAAAACGCTACCACGAGGGCTAGAAAATCTTTCTATTTTACGAAATTCCATAAATCTTTTTATTCAATTACTAAAATTATATTTATCCAAGTAAACAAAAACCAACTAAACCATACAACTAAGCTATATATATCAACAGAAGTAAACGGGTAGAAACTAAACCTGGGTCGGAAGCTCTATCGACCGCTACCAACAGAAGTAACCTGGGTCGGAAGCTCTATCGACCGCTACCAACGTGTCTCATATCTTGTCCCAACACTCACCGCCCGCAATACCTGAAAAATGGTAGGGACCGGAGTTGAGAACATGTAAACATGTCTCCCCTCCCACTGGGTACCGCCACTACAACAAAATATGTTTTAGACGACGCTTTTTAAACGACGTTTTTTTTCTAGCGTCTTCAATATTTAGCATTTGCCGACATTATAATTAAGCGTTGTCAATAAACATATTTTTATTAAATATTTATATAAATTTTCCGACGCTATATTAAAACGTCGGTATATTTATCCCGACATGTTTATTTAACGACTCTTTACCCGACGCTTTTACAAGCGTCGGGATTATTTTTGCCGACGCTTTAAAGCGTCACTAAATATCATTTAAAGTGTCCTTAAATGCAAGATTTTTTGTAGTGCGCAAGCCCCCTCACGAGACTCACGCATAAAGGCACCAAGTTCATTTGGAATGATTCGTGTGAAAGAAGCTTCCAAGAGTTGAAGCAGCGATTGACGACCGCCCCAATTCTAACCTTGCCGATTCTTGAGCGGTATGCGATTTATAGTGATGCTTCCTTTAATAGATTGGGCTGTGTTTTGATGCAGGATGGGAAAGTGATCGCGTATGCTTCTCGCCAATTGAAGGAGTATGAAAAAAATTATCCTACTCACGATTTGGAATTGGCCGTCGTAATCTTTGCATTAAAGCTATGGCGCCATTATTTTCATGGCGAGCGGTGTGAAATATACACGGATCACAATAGCTTCAAGTATCTATTTATCCAGAAGGAGTTAAACTTGAAACAACGCAGATGATTGGAGTTCCTTAAGGATTATGATTTGACGATACTCTACCACCCAGGTAAGGCTAACGTGGTGGCGGATGCGCTAAGTCGGAAAACAACGGAAAACTTAGCGATACTTATGGTTACTCAACCGCCGTTGATCGAGCAGATGAAGCGGTTGGAATTGGAGGTGGTGGCTCCTGATACACCCTTGAGATTGATGACATTGGTGGTGCAACCTACAGTATTGGAGAGAATCAAGAAAAAGCAAGTTCACGATGTGGAGTTGCAAAAAGTACAAGCTAAGATGGTCGATGGTTGTACCGGAGACTTTACAGTGGACGGTGGTAGATTGATGCGTTTCCGCGGGTGGATTTGTGTACCGACGGAATCGGCGCTTAAAGAGGAAATTCTTCAAGAAGCACACCGTACACCCTATGATATACATCCGGGAGGCACCAAGATGTATAAGAACTTAAAGTTGCTATATTGGCGGCCCGGGATGAAAAATGACGTTGGCGAGTTTGTTGCTAGATGCTTAGCTTGCCAACAAGTGAAAGCTGAGTACCGAGTCCCACAAGAAAATTACAGAGCCTGCCGATTCCAGTATGAAAATGGGAGAAGATCACTATGGACTTTGTGATGGGATTGCCTCGCTCACAGGCCGGGCATGACGCTATTTGGGTGATTGTGGATAGGTTGACGAAATCAGCACATTTCATACCTATCCATACTACTTGGATTGGTGAGAGACTGGCACAGGTATACTTAGACGAGATTGTGCGATTAAACGGGGTACCTACTTCTATAGTATCGGATCGAGATTCCTGTTTTGTATCTCACTTTTGGAGGAGCCTACAGGATGCCTTGGGCACGCGCTTGGATTTCAACACTGCTTTCCACCCTCAGAGTGACGGGCAGTCAGAGCGTACTATTCAGACTCTTGAGGATATGTTTCAAGCCTGCGTGATAGACTTCTAAGGAGGATGGTCGTAACATCTACCGATAGCAGAGTTTGTATATAACAATAGTTATCAAGCAAGCATCAAGATGACGCCCTTCGAAGCACTCTATGGATGGAAGTGTAGATCGCCACTTCATTGGAGTAAAGTTGGCGAGAGATTGGCTTTAGGTCCAGACGTGCTTCAGGAAGTAGAGGATAAGGTTCGCATTGCTCGGGAGAGGTTATTGACGCAGTAGGCGGAGGAGTTATGCTGATAGGCGTCGACGAGACTTGAAGTTTCATATTGGAGATCATGTCTTTTTGAAAGTTTTGCCGACCAAAGGAATCAGGAGATTTGGGATTCGGGATAAGTTGAGCCCCCGATTCATTGGACCGTATGAGATTTTGGAGCGTGTAGGCCCGGTAGCGTAAAGACTTGCTCTACCGCCGAACCTATCGGGTGTATACAATGTATTCCATGTATCAGTCCTTTGGAAGTATATCCATGATCCGACTCACATTTTGGACGCTACACTATTGGAGTTGAGGGAGGATTTGAGCTTCGAGGAGCAATCCGTGAGGATTGGATTCGCGAGGTGAAAACGCTGCGGAATTGGGACACTTCTTATGTGAAAGTCCTGTGGAGCAACCACGAGGAGCGGGAGGCTACATGGGAGATCGAGAGCGCGCTGTAGGAGCGCTATTCCCATCTTTTTCAGATGGAGTCTTGAGTTATACCTTAATTTTCGAGTTTCGCGGATGAAACTCCTTTTTAGGAGGGGTGAATGTGACGCACTGGACCTTTGCAAATTGCAAGGTTCGAGTGTTCGATGTGAGTTCCGAGCTTTTTCACGTTTTTTGGAGGGTCGTTGAAAGTGTTCCGACCTATGGCTCGAGTCCCGAGAATAGAGGTTTAAGTCTAAGCATCAAAGTCCAAAAAGTGGGATTTTGGATTGCTCTCGGATTACATTTTCGGGACTGTGTACCGGTACACTTCTGATGGTTGTACCGGTACACTTTGGAATTTGTACTGGTACACTTGGCAGTTTTCTGAAAATTCGAGGCTCGGATTTGACATTTTCGCAGGATTTGTACCGGTACACTTTTTCGTGTACCTAGACACTTTGAATGCGAGCCGTTTGAACCGCACGGGTATTTTTGCATTGTAACACTACTATAACCTCACTCCACGCCCCTAGGGTTTCTTTTGTGATGAACTCGTGGATTTGAGATAAGAGAGCTTTTCTTTTGCTCTCATTGAATTTTTTCTCCATTTCTCTTGGATTTTGAGAAATCAAACATCTCTTTTGCTTCTTTTGCCTCTTAGAGCCATTGTCACCTTGGTAGAGACTTGGTGCTTGGACTTGGAGTTTGTTGGGAGGAAGATCATCACTTCTAAAGAATTTTGATCCTTATTTTGGAGCTTTTAGGAGGTAAGCAATATATCATTTCCTCTAGATTGCTTGTTTGATACTTTTTGCTAGATGAAACCTTAGATTTTGAAAATTAGGATTTATTTTGGGGCTTTTTGATTAGAGACTTTTAGAGCCTATCTAATGGATTTAGAACCTTGGTTTAGATTGCTTTGGAAAGATTTTAGCTTTCATTTTGGGTTTTAAGGGGATTTCTACACTATAGGTGAGTTTTTAGCCCCCTTTACATGAGATGTTTAAAGATTGAATACATGATTTATCATTTTGTTGTTGTAACACTTCTAACTTACTTCTTAGAGCACTAGGAATGAGGATCGAAGCTTCGTTAGCTACTCGGGCGATTGGGTGGAGCTTCGTATGCGTTTGACCTCACAAAAAACAATGAGAAAATCTCATTGGTGTTTATTTAAGTTTGGTTAAATGAGAAATCATTCATTTTCATGCTAGATACATTATTGGTGAATTTTAGAATGCTTAAAATGCATGTCTTATATATGATGCATAATTAGACCTATATGTAGTAGAGTATTGTTCATGTTTGGAACATGCATGTGGGTGGCATTCTTTAATTGATTTGAGATCATATTGTGCATAGTAAAAATAACATGTAATATATACTCTTGGACATAGAACCCATACTTGGTATAGGAGGAAAGCTAATGTCATAAAGGGGTATTGAGCTTGGAATTTATGTGAGAAATAGTAAGCTAATGTCATAAAGCGGCATTAGGTTTAGATTATATGAGAATTAATAAATCTAATGTCATAAAGTGGCATTAATGTTGGAACCGGATGTGGATATATTGAGATGTAATGTCATAAAGGGGCATTGCACCAGCACTTTGCGGTTATTAGAGAGGAGCAATGCTTCAATACACCATAAGTATTAAAATTAAACTCTTAATTAGTAAAGGGCATAATTGAATTTTACATAAAGTAACCTATTAAATAGGTTACCAATTTGAATTAGTTAATATGACAATATTGGAAAAAAAAATAGTAGTATATACTAAATTTGTCAGCATCTTTTATTTAGTTTTGTTACTTATCAAATTAGATAATATCCAATTTATTAGGTATCAAACTGAAAAAAATATTGAATTTAAATTTAAGTTTTGAAGTTGGTATTGTAATATAAAATTTTAATTTCAAAATTTATATTAAATTTTAAAATTTTGAATCTACATTGTACTTTTAATCTGAAAACCAAATTTTAATTTTTTGATTTAAATTAATATTTTGAATTTGAATTGAAAGTTTTATTTAAATTTGTGTTTTATATTTAAAAATTGAATTTGATTTATAATTAAGTTTGTTATGTTGTTTTGCATTTAAATTTATAATTTAGTTGTAATTTGAATTCCAACTAGTGTTGTAGGTATTTAAGAAGGTTGTAGTATTTTTTTGGGTCAAACATAGTAATTGCGAAATATCTCGCAAAAGCGAAACTAGGTGAGATGTCCCCGCAAAAGTCCAGTATAGATATGTCCCCGCCGTGCCTTTTGCAGTGGACATATCTCAGAATATTTTTGCGTATATGTCCCCGCAAAAGGCAGGGACATATCTGCATACTTTTGGACTTTTGCAGGGACATCTCACCTAGTTTCGCTTTTGCAGGGATATTTCCGCAATTGACTATGTTTGCAGGGACCTGTATGTAAATAACCCTATTTTTTTAGTTGGATAAAACTGATTTTGTAGACCAAAATATTTTTTTATGACCAAAATACCCTTTAAATAGGTACCTGGCGAATGGTACCTATGCCTAAATGGTAAGTCGCTTCTAGAATCATATTACATCTCAACCATCTATATAAAAAAATAAATGGTAAAGATTTACATAGAGTTTAATTTTAATACTTATGGTGTATTGAAGTATTACTCATTAGAGATTATTACTATGTTAGAGACATGATGACCGAATACTTAAGATATGGACCCTACTTGTTTGCCATTTGTGCTCATTCGCACATGCTTGTGAGGGTCGCTCCCTACAAGCCGGTACTCCGTAGTTAGTCTTTGCGATCTATGTTCGCTCGTGCGGTATCGAGAAACCTACGGGCCGGGCCGAGTGGGATAGACTCATTCCTTATATTGGACCATTTCCACTAAAGCCTAGTTTGATATATAATGTGGTGTCTAAAATTACTATTTTTATATTACGAAAGGTACAATATGGTAAAGAAATTAATAATCCTCTCTTTACATATCAGAAAATTGTAATTAAAATCACCAACGAATAGATGCTAGCTTCTCTAATGGCACTTACAATACAGTTTTAAATTATTGGAGGAGGACAGAGTGCATGTACTTTTAAATTTTTTGGGTCTTTTATAATCTAAAAATAGTGCTTTTAATTAAGGAACTAAACTAGATCTTAATCGAATCTAATAACAAACCAATTAAGTTGGATCAATTAAACTATTGTTGGAATTGCATTACCTTTTTTTATTTTTTTTTTGTTCAAACTATTGCTGGAATTAAATTGGATGTAGCTTCATATATATTTGATTTAAATAAAGTTTAATGTCACATCACTAAATCCAAGTGCATGTGATATAGGTGAGCAATGTCCACATCCATATATCCTAGGGTGGAAATATTTTTACTATCATTTTGAGGTGTATGATGTGTTATCTATCCACCCTGGCTAGCTAGAAACTTCTTTGCTAGCGACATTAATGTGGCTAGCTAGTAAAGATCACCCCACTAGCTCTTAATTCGATAGGTGAATTCACTACAAATGTAATTGTGCTATAATGATACGTGGACATCTTTGAGAAGTCATTCTATTTATACTAAAACTTAAAAAAACATCTACTAATGCTTAAATATAAAACCTAATTCAACCAAAAATAAAAGATTGCTCTACTCAACCCACTACATCCAGTCCATTTGGCCCGATTACAAACAGAAAAGAAGAAAAAAAAAAATCAATTACCATCTTCTCTTCTCTCTTCAACACTGAAATTCTAGACGAAGAACATTTCCTGTCGTCCTCCTCCGCCACCGCGGCCAAAGAGATAGAGTTTCGGCGGTTGCTAAATGCTTAAATAAGTGTTGGTAAATTAGCAGCACTCTTTTAAATTATAGCGACACTCTTTAACTGTCACTATATACCTAGCGACCCCACATATAGCAATACTTTTTAAAAGTCCGGTAATTTTAACTAGCAGCACTTTTTTGACATATACCTATATTTAAAAGTCATTAATAGCTATTTATATAGTGATTCTTTTGTTCATACAAGTAGCATTTATGATATAATTTGCTACCAATAATGCTACTAATTTATCCAAAAGTTTGGTGTCATTCTTGCACCCATTTAATTCAAGGGGTTAATTAAACAACTCTTTTGAATTTTTAGTATTTAAAAAAAGATAGACACATACTAGCTACTTGTACATCCAAAAGTTAGATAGAAATTACAAGCAATAGTACCTCTAAGACACTTATTGGTTGTAATCTTATTAGTTTCCCTCTTTAATTAATTCCAACATAATCGATCCTACCACTTTATTATTTAAATTTAAATATTCATATTTCTGTACGTGTCTTAATTATCATCAACCTTTTTTGTATTACTAAAACACAAAATTAGTTGTTCAACTCTATATAGGACTAGGATTACAATATGTCTGTTTATGCCCCAGTTCTACAACCATTCTTTAGTTGTAA